>JAZHYW010046069.1:0-13069 GCA_037355805.1 Ixodes ricinus | reverse complement strand
TTTTATGATAATAACTAGCTCGTGCACAGTAAGGAAGGCGTACTGAGAACAATATGTTCCCTTACTGGTTTCGTCCCGGTCAAGAAGTTTCGAAGCGTGCGACTTGATGCCGATGGGTGCAGAGGCGTCTAGCGTTCCCAAGACGTAGCCTGCGCCGAGAACAAAACCGTCAGCGTTTCGCGTTACCGCTACAACGCACATGTAACTGTATAGCTTGTTGATACTCTTTGAAGATAAAATTTCGACGACCGTACTATTTTGTAGAAAAGGTTGATCGCGCGATCTCATCAGCTCATTACGCATTTGGATCTCGAGTAATGGCTCAATTAGCCTATCTTGTCCAACAACATCACGAGAATATTTCGTACAATACGAGGACAGACATAAATCTCGGAACTCGTCGATGGTGACTATGACAAGTTGCAGAGCGAGCGGTCACATTACTCGATTTATCGTCGCTTCATTTTGTCGTCTTATGACTGGCTTTTTCCCTTTTCACCCGTTAGATATGTACTTGCAACTCATTGCCAGTCGAGGAAAAATAGCACGCAATCGCGTGACACGTGGAACGTCAGCGTGATCGCGTAATCCTCCCGAAATCAAGGTTCGAAGGTAACCGAATTACAGTACACTGAAACTCGACTGCATCATGAGACACCGAGCTGGAGCAAGTTCTTGCGAAGGATGCTTTCGGCTCAGCGGGCGCACGCACGATTGAACTGTAAACTGTATCCATTGTCTCGCAATAAAATAAAAAGCATAGCTGCTTTCCTCATCCTGATCTTTAACAGTTGCTGATAAGTTGTGGCTAATCCATGTATTCCTAACCAATACTGAAATCCACAGACTTTCAGCTGTTATGACGCTTGCTGGCTTGCTCACATCAACGTTGCATAGTGTAACCATGATTGAACCCCACAAAGCTGAGGCTTGCTAATTGCCACAAAATGCAAGCAAAAAAAAGAAAGAAGTTAAGTTATACACAATTGCAAGCATGGCGCCTCACTGGTGCCCCGTGGGTGCAAGCATGTGCAGCGTGCGCGTGAGCGCTTTGGCAGGCTTGTAATGGCGCGCACATGCCCGCACGAGCTGAGACATGGCGACGGCCCCTGCTTGCAATCGGACTGAACTCTAAATTTCTTTCTCGAGAAATGATTCTTGCGTAGTCACTCCCGAAGAGGCACGAGCTGATACAAAATGTGCAGAATTATAATTACAAAAGCAACAACAGTAGACGTACCAGGGTGGAAAATAAAATTCAAGATGATTTAAATCGCACCAGTTTTGCTGTGATGATTTCAATCAAACCTTTCCTTAAAAATAATTTCCACGATATATATTTTTTTTGTTAGTCACAGTGTGTCTCTCATTTTATGCGTTCTATGTGCATGTTTTGTATCTAAATCAAATAATCATCAGGCAAGAAAGATAGTAGCTAGGCAGGCTGAACATGGGCAAAAAGTAGTGCTCTTCTGAACGGAACGTTGAGCTTGCTTTCTATCTTTCAGTTCGCTCATCAGTTACGTGGCGTTTTATTGAAAGCGAATATAACACGAAAGAAACAAAAACAAGACATGTACTGCCGTATAGCGAGCAAATAAAAGCGTAAACATGCTCTTAATGTGGCCGTGCAACAATGTTTGGACTTCTGTAAAATAATTGTGGTAGTTGTTCCCTGTCACGTCTGGATTAAAAAACTGAAGAAAACAAATTGCCTACGCACGTTAATTCTTAAAAAAAAAAAAAAGTCAAACAATTGACGTTTTGGGCGAAACAGAAACAGCCCATTCTCGGCAAACCTCTGTCGTAGTATAAGTGTGAAATCTAGGCTTCCTTTATCTAATATTTTTAGATGTTTAAATTCCACGTCCGATTTTTCGACCGGATCGTTCTTTCGGAGCAGAATCCAGTCCCATGTGTTCGTCCATTACAACGCCCCTAGCAACGGTTTGTTTGGAACAGTGACGTCACACTTACGGGGTCAGTTCTTTCGTCCGCGTTTTTCTATAATCTGTTAGATTGGTCAGTCAATGTGCCATATATGTCTGAACATACATCTAGTGATAAATAATTATTTTAGCTATAATTATTTAAATTAAATAATTCTGATTAATATCAAATAAACTAGATTTAAATAAAATAAAGTTGATTTAAATCGAATTAATCCAAATCAATTTGAATCGATTTGATTTTTTTAATTGTGATTTTTTCCACCCTGAGACGTGCCATCCAAAAAATTCTTTCGTTGGAGCGGGCCCTGTCAACACCTCATAACAAGGCCAGAGTGTTAACATTTCTACGTCACTTGCCGGAGGCCAGCGAGGGGCACAGAACAGACACAAGCGCAGCACTCGTATCCCGCTGTGCGCCGTGGGCCTTCGGTAGATGCCGTAGAAACTCAAGCATCGCGGCCTTGTTGTCTAGCAGGTGCCGGCCCTGTCTCGCTACAATGAGGAGTACTTCGCTACTTACTCACATAGAACACAACTTCGTTGTTGGCCACGCCCGTAGCGATGCTCTGCAGGATGCCTCCGCAGATCCCGATGAGCGCTATGGTACAGTCAGACAGGCGCAGGGCGAGGTTGGCCACAATCACAAAAAACGAGACGCTCACCATCCGAAAGAGCAGGAAGCACGAATTGATGTCCGAGTACTTGCTCACGTCCCAGTCGTACATCTTCTTCGCGTAGAAGAAGTTGATGCCGCGGGTGCCCTCGGACACGAACAGAATGACGCACATGGAGGACATCAGGAGGAGTATCTGGGCGCGGCCCCTGTTGGGCCTCTTCCTCACGCAGACGAGGATGCCGTTGATGAAGTTGCGAAAATGCAACAGGTCCCTGAGCATGGTCCGCCAGCCACTTTTCTCCGATTCCACGGGATTCTTGAGCATGGCCATTATCCAGACCAGGCAAGCCAGAAGCATGCTGGCGGACACGATAAAGACTGGAAGGTAGCCGCCGGCCCTGAAGATCTGTCCGGCCATGAACTGGCCGCAGGCCATGCCGATCATGGCGGACATGACGACGATGAGGAACTGCAGCGTTCGCGTGTTGCCCTTTGTGGACAGGGAGGCGTTGCTGCAGACGGCCATGAGGACGCACACTAGGCCACCGCTGAGGCCGTTGGGAAGGCTGCACAGCACGTTCGCGTACATCGGGGCTTCCATGTCCACCACGGTGTAGATGGTGCCGAGGTCTTGCAGGATGCCGCCTACTGTCGCTACGAAGATGGGCAGACGGTGACCGTACCTGGGGTGGCAGCCGGAAAGACCGTTTGAGAACACCAGTATAGTCGAACAGATCTCCGAATGAGATGTCCGTTCGCCTAACATCCGATATGGTATCTAGTCGCTGACAAGATGAGAACGGCAGGGCGCCTCTTTCGGATGTCTGGCCATCGGCACGTACTCGCCCGTTGCCTTCCCTCGTACTTTCACTGCGTCTGTATACGCTATTGAGGCTTCACGAGACACCGAAGCGTTATTGAAGGGTAGAAAGCTCGCGCTGAAGGCGGCACAACGTCCCCCCCCCGTCGTTCTAATCCTTCCAGTGACTATATATAGGCAATAGATAGGAGCGCGACGTTTTGGTTCTGGAATTTATAAAAGAGTAGCAGCCCAAACGTGCTGCCCGAGCATATTTTATCGTAATGGGTTCGGGTTACGTTAACTTCTTTTATGCAGAACCCACGTGGCAGAACCTATTAGATTTAGCTGAGTCATGCTCGACTGATGATGATAGCAAACTGGGTCAGATACTATTTCGGGCATGTCTGAACTAAAGGCCATAAATAAAATTAAGACGTTTACAAATCTTTGTAACGCGAAATTAGAGCGCAGCTCATGAGGAGGAGGAGGGAGGGTATGCCGCTCCTCCTTTCTTCCTCCTCCTCATATTTCCTGCTCCTCCATTCCCCCTCCTTTCTCCTCCTCCCCTCCTTCCCTGCTGCTCATCCTCTTCCCTCCTCCTCCTCCTCTCTTCATCCTCCTCCTCTCATTTTTTCCTCCGCCGTACCTTCCCCTCCTCCTCCTCCGCACGTGACGTCAATTTTCCCCCAACATCTCGATGGAGAAACTGAATTTGTTCATAGGTGACGTGACACCAAGTCATGTGACGTCATTAATATGGCAATTTGGGCCAGTTGGTTCATGATCGACCGCGCCAGTGTTTACGTCTCTTCTTGTCCCTGTGTTTTTTCGGCGCCTGTCTACGATCATGTGACGTCATTTTCCCCGCTAAATTTAGCGCGGTTACGCCGCGCCGACGGCGACGCCGCTCAACCCGAAAAAGAACGCCTAAAAACTGCGCTAAAAAAAAAAAAACTCGCCGGGGTCTTCGCTTGTTCCTTGCGAGCAGCGAAAGGGAGGCTGGAAGAAAAGGAAGCGCGCCGGTCAATCACGGCGTCACGTGAACGCGATCGCGATGTCGTCATTGACCGACGCCTTGACCCCCCCCCCCCCCCCCCCCTGAATCTCCAGTTACAACGCCAACACACCCCACCCACACTCGCCCACACACACCGACGCCTTCGCTCAAAAATGACGTCCTGCAGCCAGGGAGAAAGAGGCTGGAAAGAGGGGAAATACATTTCTGTTTACGGGGCTTCATGCAGAACCAGCTTAGCTGTCAGGTCAGCCGTCGAAGAGCCACTAGGTTCCACTTACTTGTCGCACCAAGGTCCCAGAAAGATGGAGAGTATGGCGGCGGGCGTCAGCTGAACCAGTAGAATGAAGAGACTGTAGTTGTTGGCCACCCTCTCGATGACGTTCTTGGTCTCGGAGAAGTTTGAGAAGTTGGCGCACAGGGCCGGATCCAGGCCGAGGTGGTATCGACACGTCTTGGTGAGCAGCAGGTCTTGCGTGATGAGCAGCCTCATGGCGTACGACATGGTGTAGGCGAGCAAGAATACGCACAGCGTCGTGCTCTTGACCACCGCCACCCAGACATCGCTGAGGTGCAGCGAGTGGATGGCATTGCTCCGACAGGGGCACGTGCCGGGCTTGTTGGTTTCGACGACTTCGACGGACGCGCTTCGACCGCATGAATCTTCGGCTGGCGACAGGCTGGCTGACGTAGATCCCTGACCCAGCGTCATGGAAGCGCCGCTGCCCGATTACCACGGAGGAATGGCCGTGGCGGACATCGCTGCAGAATGACGTTCGAATTAAATTCTTAGATACTGTCTGCCTTCTAATATTCGCTGGTCTGTTTCTACAGCAGTCGGGGCATGCCCTTGGGGCATGCCCGAACATCAAACACAAAGTTGTTGGCATTAAGAAATGAGCGGAGGACAGCGAAAAGGAGAGAATATACGGTACATAATTTTCTGCGCATGTAAACCACGTTCTCCGTTTCTCGCTTTCTTTGTTTTGCAACACTGTGCAGAGTTTTCAGCCATGCTACAGATGTTGACCAGGTTTATAGAATGTTGCAATGTTCATAATTTAGGCTGTACACAAGAAATTATAGGATGGGTAAGCTAAGGCTGCAAACCTCTAGGATGACGGCACGTCTGTGGTATATCTTATGAATCTTATGGTAAGCACGTTGATGTAGCGGGCCCCAAACTACGAATCAAGTCAGACACGCCGCCATGTTTGAACTTTGAGGTCGCTACCTCAGATAATCTAAAGGAAGATAAAATTAATCATTTTTCATAACGGGCCTGGTGTGCTGAAAGTCACTGCCTTTCCATGCAGGTAGAGGAGTGGCTCGCAGACTCACGGAGTGAAGCTGGGAGGACCTTAGATGACGCTGAAGACGTGCGATGGTTGGCCCGAGGTCCTCCTCTTCCTCAGCCCTGGCTTCATCCGCAGCGCTGTTCGGACATCAGCCGGTAATTTGACAGACAGCTCGGCAACGCACAACTGCGTACCAGCTGACTCAGCACGCCCCGCTCGAGGCCGCTTCGTTTCTTTCGGTTTGCTAAACAGATTCATCGACTAAACCAATCAAGTATAACCGCAGAATATCCAAGCAGCGTGGGGAGGATATTGTTAGCCTTTAGGTCTTCAGTTTTGTTCTATCGCTGTGAAGGCGACATTTGGACCAAATTAATTTGTTGCGTGGGCGCTCGTGCAGCAGGAAGTTCGTCTGCTTTCGGATGCGTACGCCCGCTATCCCTACGCCCACTACGAGAAATGCGGCCACGGTCGGCCATCTTTTGGTGGAGTTATGTTATCTCTAGCCACACCACCCGTAGTACGGTGGCGCAATCTACTGCCCGTTAGATAGGGTACGCGTTTTCCACCCACAGCCGAAAAGTCGTGGGGCGACTTCGTGGAAACCTTGGGAACAAATAAATATTTTTCACCGAAAGTATCCCTGCACGCCAGGATAGCCACAAAACACTGAATATACCGATTCACAATCGGGGCGATTTGAACAGCGCGCCGCACAACATATGTTAACTATTTTCCCCTGATACTGGTTTACGAGAGAATCGACGAAGGCCAACTGTATTTGATGGTAACTTTTAATGGCAATGAATCCTCAGCGTCGTCTTCTTCTTTTTCCTTTATATTGAGATTTGATAGCATAGGCTTCATCGTCGTCTTCGTCTGTGACGTTGATCAATCAACAACATGACGGCATAGTCGACATTCCCACTGCCTGCATCCACTGAGTTTTCAAGAATCTGGCTTCGTCCGAGTGACCTCAATGAAGCAGCCAAATATCACCCACGGTACAGTGTACAAGACCCACGGCTGTTTTTATGGCAGCCTGCCGCCACAGCGCTGTCCACGATATTATTATGACGAGATAGAGATATAATATAACTCGACCAAAAAAATGATCGGCTGTGGCGGGCAAACGCGATCCAGCCAATAGTCATAGAGGCAAGTGGGGTAAACCTAAAGCAACGTTGACCTAAAAGCAACGTTGCCTAAAGCTATAGATGCCTTTGTTCCGCTCATCGAACGCGTTCGAATGCGAGAGCCAAACGCCAGACGTCGTGCGTTACGAGTTTTTACGCGTTCGACGAGTGCAGTGGAGACAAGGGCAGCTAGCTTTAGGCCTACCCACTAATCGGTCCAATCAGAGCTCCACGTTCTGACGTCCCCGAGCGCTACCGTTTCCTCCTTTCCCTCACTTTCTCGAAGCACAGTCCCCACTGCATTGGCGCACAATTTGGCGGGTAGACAGCATGCGGTCTACGGCTGAGAACACTGTAGAGATTACACGAATGCATGCCGCTATGCCGCCTTTCCGGCGCTTATTACCCGGTCGAAAAATGCTGAGTCACTGGGCGTTAGACGCGTGCGCGTCGTGCGTGCTATTTCGCAGGAGGCGCGTGCTTAGAATGCATTCTAAACAATTCCTGGGTACGCCACTGGTCGATAACGCTCGTCTATGTCCGGGTGGGTAGGAGTAGTCTCTTGACGATTATCGCGAAGTGTGGATTTCATCAAGGGGCTTTAGGCAGACGAATCTGCAGCAGGAAGTTTCATTCTACGTGCTCTCAAACTCTGAATCTACTTGTCAGCGCAGTCGTTCTGCTTTGATCAAATTCTCCTCTGGGGTGAAGACGAGCGTTAGGCATTTCAGAGTGCGTGGAATTAGCAATATAGACTAATTAATTTACCCCCAAAAAAGTTCAAATAATTTTAGGCGGAGGCGGGATTCGAACACGACCCTCCGGTTGCGAGCCAGACACGCTACCAAATAAGCCACGCTACCTTTTTTTTTTTTCGCAAACATTTATTTACATTTTTATGGTTTTACACGATGATCATTTGCGTTAAATTATATACGAGCAATGAATTATGGTGATGTAACGACGTTGAATACAAGGAAATTTTCACGAATTTAACAAAAATCAGCATTTATCGCGTAATACTTTACAAGAGAGGTATCACTTAAACTTTTACTTGGCTTGACCTCTTCAACTCATGACATCATAACCTATATATTATCAGGCGAACGACTAAAGTTCTCCACTATTAATTTCCATTCTTCACTTTCCTTACAGGAGGCCAATATGCCTTGACCTACCTGAATTGCAATATTTTAAAAATTAACCCAGGATGGCTTTGCAGCACCTGCTTTTGTGTCTATTTTGCGCGTTTTCCACTGACTGTAAAGACTTAGCATAGGCGTAGACTACGGGGGGGGGGGGGGGCGTCGGGGCTCGTGCCCCCCTCTGCCCCCCCCTTGGGCCCGGGCCATGATCCTTACCAAGACGCTGTTTACATGCCATATAACGAGCTTCTTCTAGTAGTGGCATGTAAACAAAATTACGCCCACTTTGCCTTTATTGACAAAATACATTGGAAATTGAATACCAGCGTGCCTTTCGTTAGCTTCAATCTCCAGTTCTGGCAAAAAGTTAAGGCGCAGCCCCCCCCCCCCCCCGCACCCCCCAGAAAGCTTCTCGGCCTGCCTGCCCCCCCCCCCCCCCCCCGGGAAAATGGAAAGTCAACGCCGCTGAGACTTATAGTACTACTAAAATGTCTTGAATGGTGTCGAGCTGGTCAGCGAAATGCAAGTAGCGAGTTTGCCTCTTCCACTTCAAAACCCTTTTTGGGTGTTCTCTTGAAGACACACCTAAAGAACACAGCATTAATACAAAGAACAAAGGCATGGGTGAACGTTTCGGTTATGTGGCAAAATCTACAACTAGTGCTGTAAAAGAAAGTTTCACACTTTGGTTGTATCGGCATTGTCTTAACTCGTTCTAAAACATCTGATAAATCAGTACAGAGGGTACACGCACACGCGAAACACTGGATCTGGGAACAATGAGAGTCGTGCACGAAGCCAAAAAGGCATTATCGCATCTTGCTCTTAGAAATTCTAATGTGTCCGCGACTTCTTTACAGAATCCTCGTAATTTTGTTATATCGCTTGTGGTTGTTGCATCTTCATTTAGAAGCAGTGGCGTCACTAGGGCCAGCAGCACCCGGGGTGGTGGCCGTCGCTGACACCCCCCCCCCCTTTCTCGTGGCCCGCCGCGACGCCCCCCGGTGTGCTGCACCCGGGGCGGTCGGCCCCCTCCCCCACTGCCCCCCCCCCCCTCGTGACTGACACTGCCTAGAAGTACCATACATTTCTTCAAAAATAATTGTTTGCACAACTCTAAAAATGGATGTTGTTCCTGTGTAAAAAAACTTCCACCTGGCAATTACCTGTCTTACGAATACATGGCCTAGGCCAAGTCCTCTGTCGTGCATTCGTCGGAACAAATTGGATCTTCTCATTGGATCGTACGGTGACCTCCAGATTAACGTCTCCGTTATTCTAATAAATACATTAACTATTAGCCTTGAGCAATGCATAACCTGCAGAAGATCCGTTAATTTTGACGCAAGAAAAATGTTGCATGCAGCGACTCTACCAAAAGTAGAAAGATAACGCAAGCTCTGCATATTAGCCGCGGCTAACACTTTTTTTCTTTAGCGTTGTACATAGGTTTGGGATTGTCCATTGCGCTCAACGGCACTCCATATAGCTTTGGTTTTGTTGGATGTCTACATGTATAGATGGAGTCGATCCCCACTCTCCACACCAGGAACCGCTACTTCTGTCATTGTTTACCGCTGCCCATGACACGGCACAAAACTTTGAAACAGAGCATTGCATTTTCTATGCTTGGCTTGTTAGAACACACCAGCACAAGGTCATCCGCGTAGGCACGAAGCTTGTTCTCACAGCTGTGAAGGCGAAAACCTCAATTGAATCTTGTTGTTGGTTATGATTTTTCTGCAGAGTGTCTCAAGGTAGAGGTCAAAGAGCAGTGGCGACATGGGGCATACTTGCCCGGACGAGCATTGGACTTTTAGGGATCTGGGGAGAAAGAAAGGGTGTTGAACACTGTCGAAGGCTTTGGCAAGATCCAGCTGTAGAACGGCCGCTGGTTCATGCGAAGAGAGGAGGAAAGCGCGTGTACGGCGGTTGGTGCACCCTCTCCTAGCATTGACACAGAAAGCTGACCGTGAGTATAGTAAAGTGTTTTATAGAGGGTAACCGGACGATCTGAATGTTGGTATGTTTCTTTCTTTTGATGGAACACGTCTGGTGGTCTCCTACTAATATTGATATCATGCTCTGTAAACGACCAGCAAGCTCCCGTGCAAATGTTTTCAAGTAAGCTCATCGGTCGATAACCGTCCACTCGTTGAAGCTTGTACGGATCTTTAGATTTGGGAATCGGCAGTGTGTGCTTTCCGGAACGATGGAGGTAAACCTTTATTTCTGTACGATTAAAAAAAAAAAAAAAAGAAAAAAGAACATTTAGGAGCATTGGCACTAGTTTCTTGCTCGTTTTTACGGCTGGCTGGCGAAGCGTCCGGTCCCGGAGCTTTTCCATTCTTCATTGTTCAAATGCTTATCTTGTTTTTTTTTTTTTCATTTGCAACAATTGACATTACTGTCGCCATTTTTCTTATGCCTAGTTGAAAGGTTTCCCATTTCTGACCCAATTTTTCCTTGTTGCACTCAAGTATGTCTAGGGCCGATTCTAAGCCTCATTCCAAGTCGTCATTTTCAGGCTTTTCATTCATTTTCAAAGTGACGAAAACAGTGTTTTTTTTTTCCGCGCTAGTTTCCCCAGGGTTGTGTCCCCCGCAAAGAAATGTCGACACAACTCTGGTTGCCGCCGTCGCTCATAGATGGCGGTAGCTGTCCAGAGTGTAGTTTGCCGGTTGTGCTTGCCGCAGTCGCTCATAGATCGCGGCAACATTTCTTCGGAGTGTAGAAGTGCAGGAACGGAACGAGCGGCGATGTGCGCAGCAGCGCGAATGGTTCCGCAACCGCCGCGAGGCCGCTATCGCCTCAAGTTCCACTGCGCCGAGCGCTTTGATTCTCTTGCGAAAGAGCAGATCGCTCGCCTGGAAAGCCACCGCCGAGAACAGAAGCTACAGCAGCTCCGCTGCTCCTCCTACTTCTACCCAAAGATAAAAAAGGCCGAAAGTTTTTTTTTTTTTTTTTTTCTGGTTCTTTTGACGTCCATACAATGGTCTGGTCCCCCTGCGACGTTCAGGAGCAGCACGTCACCCGGTGTCCTCAAGTTTCACCGCTGATGTTCAGAAGACTATGCCTGAGGGTGGCAGCTGTCTACCAAGACTGGGCCACATCCTGGAGCATGGTAACACTAACAATCTGCCGAAGCTTCCCAGCCCGGCCTCACGCACGGTGAAGCCACCGAACACCACCCTGTAGGGCTTGCCCGGACACTTCCGTGGGTTCAGCCAGACTTGCAACCAGTTGAAACAAACGCCCCAGCGAGCAACTCGCTCAACAGCAATGGAACCACATCACTCCGTAACATTATCCCGCCACCCTCGCCCACAAGCTCCATTTCAAATATCTTCAGCACCTCTCTGGCATCTGTACACAGTCTCATCCCATCGTCATTAGATGCGGCGCCGCAGGCCTTCATGGCATGGGCAACTTGCCTTTCAGCGCCGCGGTTCTCCTGAACCAAAATAAAATATTGTTATTATTATTATTATACGAACGCTGCAGTTACTCAGCGCGGTACCAAGCCACGCTGACAATTTTTTATATATATATATATATATCCCAACCACGTGGCCCCGCGGCAGCAGCTGCAAAACTAATAGACTAGTGTTTGGCAGCCGCTAGCCAGCCATCTTACACCGAAGCATGCGACAAGAGTTCGCTTCAGCAAGAATGCAAACGGCACGGCCGTTTAGTGGCCATGGCAATGGTGCCTCGGCAATACTAGGTCACTAAACCTTGGAGTAAATACTTCTACTTTCAGCTTTGTTGCCGAGGGTCGATGCACACGATTTCTTCCAGATACTCTCAGACTTAAAATTCTACAAAAAGCGAGTCTCCCGCGCCTCTTCTGAAACAGACAAAAGTGCATCCTCTGCTGTTTAGTAGTTTCCTCAAAAAATTTCTCTACCCTCCATTCAATATTTTTTTTTGCAGGACATTCCATTGATTTTTAGTAAGTCTTCATGAAAACATGTAGAGCTACTCCCACTAGCGCGCAACCGAACTCCACCTGCAGTTACTGTGCGGGAAACAAAAACCGGCAGGTGCTCTCCAGCTACTTGCACCCCCAAAACAAGGCGACATCAGAAAACGTACTAACTGTCTATGACGTCTACCTCAACGACTTCCCCCGCCTTCACATCCCCTCCCCACTCAAATAAGCAAACAAGACCCTCCTCCCCCACAGTGAGAACCAGAGCAACTCCGTGCTGCCACCACATCCGCTTCAGATCGCGACACCCACTGCAACTCATATCGGGGCCCGCGGTGTTGATCTCACTAAAGAAAACTTAGTAGTAGAACAAATAGAAAGGGGGTCAGAGTCACCTTCCCAAAATGTCCCTGCCGAGACAAACCACAACTGAGACAATATGGGGGGAGTAAAGCACGCATGGGGCAGCCTTATGAGGGTAGCCCAAATAAGAAGCTAGCCTGGCAAAACGACCTCAGAAAAAATCGCCCACCATGAATGTGCGTAGAGCGGGCAGCAACCTCAAAGAAGCACACTGGTTTCTCTTTACCATTTGTACGTCAGTCGCCAGAATGAACGCTGGCAGATGCAAACCTCTCATCCCCCTCATTCCCCAAAATAAACCAAATAAAAAAAAATCTTGGGCTACTTTTTCTTTTTTTGAAGGTTCAAGATAGGTCAAAGTGCAAGTAAAGCACCATGTCCCTTCACATTCACAAACCCAGTCAGACGAAAACAAGTAAAGTAAAGGGCACTGCTTAATTTTAGTACTCTTATTGCAGAGCAGAGTGAGAGGAAAAGGAAAGATGTGCAAGCAATTCCCTACATACGGTCTCCATCCGCCACGAAAAAATTAAAGGCTGCACTTTTCTCTTTTTTCTCTTGCTCGCGATCACACTTTTGGACACACTACATGCCAACTTCCAAGGGGAGCAAGGACCAGACTGGCAAAACGCGGAGAAGGTTGACTCCACTCACTCTGCATGCAAGAAACAATTAACTACACACTCGCACACGCACGCTACACAGAAAACCCGCTACTGTATTTAGCTGTGTAACATACACAAAAAGAGCATGTGGTGCAACAAACAAACTGCAAAAAACAAACAGAAAATTGATAGCAATGCATGCT
>JAZHYW010046068.1:0-14063 GCA_037355805.1 Ixodes ricinus | reverse complement strand
ACTTCCAGATTCTGATGCATATTCTCTTTTATTTTTGGCGTGTCCTAACCTCTTTAAGGAAACTATGCATCATAATTATGTGCACACCGACATAACTTTTTTAATATTTTAGTTTCTATTGTAGTCCAATGATACCGACAACTGCTAGTGAATCAAACTTTTCGAAGGTATATACATATTTTCAAAAGTCATACGAGGGCTGTGGTTGGAAAAGTCATACGAGGCGAGGGCTGGTGGCAAAAGTCATACGAAGGCAAATCAGTGTAGCTAAAATAAGTAGTTCGAGGATTACCCGTAGAATATACGATTCAACTTGGGTATGAGTATTGGCAACGAATTTGCTTCTCTCTGGGTGGAAAATTGTTCGCTCATGCCTATCCACGCTTACATTGGTAATATTTAGAAATTAGGTTCTTACTTTAGAATCAGAGTTAGGACAATGTTGCTTGCACTAAATTGGGTAATATAACTGTGACAGTGTGCGACATTATGGTATTTTTAAGCGCTGTAGATGCTTATAAAGCCTTAAGTTTCACATTTTGTCAGGTTCTATTTTAATACTCAAATAGTAGGAAAAGGCATAAAATAGATGAATAGTATAAAGTAAGACTTCAGTATTTAGACCGTTTCTGCAGGATAACCAAATATATACCTCCGGTAAATGAAAATATGAATTGTTGCAACTAACACTAGCATGGACATCTTAGCGTGCAGGGTTCTTGCACTTCGGCCAAAATGGGATATTGTTTTATATTCTCATATATTTAATAATTTTCATACCTCTTTGTGAACATCCTGGAGCCAGTGTTTACTTTTGAGTCGTTACTTGCATCTTGGCTTTGAAATCCATTCCCGTCCAAGAGGTAGGATATTGTAATAATCTTTTCCCCTATGATATTGTTTTGGAAAGATGTACGACGATAACTAAAATTATAAGATATTTATGACTTGAGTAATTCTGTTTAATAATATCTGTAATTATAATGCAATTAAATGCACAGGTGCAAGCGAGCTGGACCAAGAGTGACGAAAATATCTAGTGCGCCGCCATGGGGCGCACAGTCAATAATATCTCGTGCGCCGCCATGGGGCGCAAAGGTATTTATTACTTTAGAACGAAATGGACTTTTAATAAAATTAATGTTTCTGCTTTCGTTAACTGCGCCTCAAATGAAAGATTCCTTACGATTAATAACTTGATTGCACAGACAGTTAATTTTTTAAATTTTCCGCTTTACATTTTCTAACTAGAAAAAACCCACTTCATAAAACAAAACAAAAAAAAAAACATTGTGTATTGAATAATGCCCACTGCGCAATTTTGTTTCGAAGAATTCACTTCAAAGGAATTTGAAGACCCTCAACAAAGCCTCAAATATGTCCAATTTTTCTGAAAGTGTATTTATCGCCTTGCTCTTCAATCGCATATTAATGTACTGATTTTATATTGTTATGCTGTTGACAGAGTTGCTCATTTTAATTAATTATTTTGCAATTGGTGTTTCCATACAAAAAATTCAAGCAGTTTCTAAAGTACATTTTTATTTCTAGAATTTTGTGTATCCTAAAGTATGTTTTGTTTTTACTGATAAATACAGCGTGAGTTCCTATTACTCTATATAAATATACATTATTTAGTCGGCGAGTGCTGCACGGCCGAAGTTTCAGAGTGCAATGAAGCGTTTACCATCCTCTAGGTTTGTGCTGAAAGGTGCGATGAATCTGTGATTGCTGAGCTTTTGCTTCTAAGATTGGCCCTAGACCGAACATAACCAATCGCGACTCTTTCTTTTGGATTCCCTTAGAGTAGTCACTGAGGGCTTAAAAAAGCAGCCAAGGTGTGGCTTATTTTGTTCACATTTCTTGCTTAATGACCCATTTGTCGACACTCTTATTTACTAATGCCGAAATTAGACTGCTTCCAAAGCATTAATATGATTTTCAGGACTCGCCACCCTCTGCTTTCTTAAGGAGTAAATCTCTATGGCACACAAGGATCAAACACTTCGGCGGATACATTTTATATTTCTATGCCGCTGAAATAATGGATTGCTTGCTAGGTATATTCTTTACATATATGTCGTATCGTATCGTTTTTATAAAAAAGATGCAGTAGAAATTAATGTTTCTAGATCAAAACCATCTGGGTTTTTACAAGTTATAGAAAACATCGCAGTTTTTACAAAAGTGAAAGTGCGTCTTTAGAAAGGACACGACGCCTTAACAAGAGTACACACTAAACATTGTAATACCCATAATCGTGTAAACAGGGTGTAAGTTAGGAAAAACAACCTTCTTGCACATTTTTTACAGGATCTCTAAATATCGGTGATTGTAAGAAGAGTGTGCTGATTATTTACACTCCCTACACACCCATCTTTACGCCCTACTTGCAGCGATGGTCTCTGATAATGTGTAAAATGGGTGTATAGGCGCGTCCTTCATTTACACGGTCTCAAAGGGGCGTAATGGTGATGCAGCCGAATATACCCATCATTTCATAGCCGTTCATGTTTATTCCTTTGGTGAAAGTGTTGCTGATGTACGGCGCTACAAAGATCGAGTATAATCAATCGCCACACGACGTCGCGTATAACTAGAAAGTGTTAGAGAATAGTTTTTGCAACTCCGATTGAAATCTCCGTCCGCCACGAGCCGAAAATCAGTTTTATCAGTTTAACTTCGTTTAAAAAAAAATGCCTGCACTCGCAAAAAAATGAACGAAGACGTAGAAATACATAGCCCAGTCAGCAGACAGTATTACGCCGATATTGGCCTCAAATCGGATAGATTGTCCCGATACCATTTTGGTCCACCCAATATCTGTGAAGAACGGGATGGGCCGAGCCGACGCCATCGTGACATACCGTACGCAACACCGTTTCTGGTTGAGTGTACAAGAGTGTCCTTTGTGAATCGTCCATGCCGGCAAGGACATTCTTTTTAATGACCACATCAGATCCGACGTTAAAAAAAGAAAAGATTAAACAAAATGGAATCTGCTTACTTTTAGTCCGGGAAAGACCTGCTGCGCTGAAGTTTTCAACAAACTGTGGCGCCCTCATTTCGGGTAGTAAAAACTCACCTGTGTAGTCCTCGCACTACTTATACCTAAAGCCACTCTATCCTGGAAAAAGTGGCGCCATTCATTGTTGTGGGAGTGCTCGAGACACGTGCCGCGCGCCAGTTCTGGGAAGAACATCGCTTCCGGAAATCTAGCTCAGTGCTGCGCTGTGCCACCATGATCTTCCCAAGGCTGCACATTCCACGTGCCTCGTGCAATGATGCACCTTGCGCTACCTTTAAAACATGAAGGGGCTTTACTTATACCACCTCCGCTGAGAATTTAGCTTTCTGCGTATTTCTGAAGAAACGATGCCTCAAGACAATCGAAAGTGCCGGATTCACGACTTACCCCCGCTAGGGGACGCGAATCTTATCTCTGTGTGGTGACACAAAAATATTTAGCGTCCCCGACGCCTTTTTTCGGTTTTTCTTTATAACGTGTGAAACCGCGTATCTTGTCTCATACTCTCAGCGTCTTAGCTTTGATCCGTGATTCGACAGCACTCGCATTATTTTTTACTTATCTTGTGATCTTGCGGTCCGCACCAGAGCAGGCACGCTTCTACACGAGTGGCTGTTTGAGACGCTTACGTTTGTACTACCCAAAGCAAGTCCTGACGAGTCCCTTTTCGCTGCGCTTTTTGTGCAGCGCAAGAGGCCTATACAAAGCAGCAGAGGAAATCAGCTGCATTGTCCATCCCCCTTTGACCTTGTCTTCTGATTAGCCTCCCCACTTTCTTCTGTCTTCGTGTGGCCATAGAGTAATATAGTATACGTAAAGAGTGGCCACTGATGCCTTATCGCTGTCCATCTGTAAGGATTCACGACACCCTCTAGCTGGCGCAGTACTGCCTAATTACTTGTGCATATGTTATATTTCTAACAATAAAGAACACATGCAAAGGAAAAAACATTTTTTTAAACAGCCTAGATAGAAAAAGTATGTTGTAAAACGAATTTACAAAGAAGAAAGAAAATTTTTAGAGCTATATTTACTGCGCCAAACGAATTTGTAGTTGGCGCCCGCGGGAGCCGCCGCTGGTCACGTGGTTGACCTGTGCGTCACCGCCGCCGCACGCTGAGCGTTGTGCGCCGCCGCTTCAACGCCTTTCTCCACGCCGCCGTCACCGCCGCCGCACAAGTTCGTCTGCTTCGGGGCGCCGCCGCCGTCATCTGACTGGCGCACAGGACTATCACGTCTGCTTGCGCTTTTTCGAAAGCTTCATTTGGGCTCTAAAAGTTACTCATTAATCTTTTTTTTTTTTTTGCACTTCAAACGAAGATGAATAAGTAACTTTTCGAGACCATAGGAAGTTTCGAAAGAGCGCAAGTACCACGTGACAAATAGGGGCCGGTCACGTGATAAATATGGGCCACTTTTCCGCGGCGCCCGTGGGCGCTAACTACAAGTTGGTATAGTGCCGTAAATATAGCTCTCAAAAATTTTATTTTTCGTTGTAAATTCGTTTTATGACTTCCCTTTTCTCAACCCGGCTGTCTAAAAAAAAAAGCTTTTCCCTTTGCATGTGTCCTTTAAGAAATAGTTCTACTTTGATTTACATATTTCTAAAACTATTAGTAGCTCCTCGAACGTTTAAAAAAAACATATTTCACCGACTGCGACTGAGGCTTTTTCAAGACGCACGACTTGGCAGCCGCCATAACCGCCATAACGTCAGCACAGTTGGCGGGGGGCGGATGCGGAGTGATGTTGCTGTCACCGCGTGGAGTTCTCGGCGTTCCTTCTTTGTGACGAAAGTGAGACGGTTAAAGCGCAACCACTTGGAGAGTGTTTCGAGCGTCTCTTTGGCGCCAGCTGCGCCGCCGAAAAGCTATTTTCTGTTTCCCATATGTTCGAGCCAGCTGAGGCTACAAACTCGAACATGTTGTCTTGAACGATGCTTTCACTTCACGAGCGTGCGTGCATTACAGGTTTGTTTGACGCGTCCAGCTCGCTCTCGTGCTCCTGCTTAGCCCCTCCTTTGCTCGCCCTTATGCTGAAATAGATTACACATTTATACGAACCCATAGATGAGCAGTTATCTGTGTTGTGGTCAATAAGTGTATGTGAATTACCTAATTCTCTCGTACGGTTGTCCCCTTCATTCCTCTTTTGAGTGAAGCGGTTTTCATTTTATATTGCATATTGTTCAAGGTCTGCTCTGGAATCTAGAATTTACGCGTGTATTTAAGCAATCGATTCCTTACTAAATTGAAAATTCTAGTTAGTCACGGCAGACTAGGTGGCGCAATATACCACCTAATACGAACGGAATCAATTATATTAGTTATCCACCCATTCAGAGAGCAGCCATCTATGTCTCTAGCTATGTAAACGCGATTAAGAGCCTAAACAGGAAGCCGAGACAAACTTCACAACAGCCGCTTGGTGCGCTGACAGTCAAATGAGCCGCTGGGGGCCTAGCGGAGTGGCCACTCTTTACGTTAGTATATTACTCTATTGTGTGACCTTGAGCGAGTGCGAAGGCCGCTTCTGAATAATCAGGAGGGGGGGGGAGCTGAAACACGTGACCACTCTTCAAAGGGCAAAGACGCTTGGACGTATGTTTGTCACGTAACTCGCTCTGACACTCTGATGGGCTCACTGGGGTCAAGTCTTCGCGGTTTGCCAAGTTATGGTGATGTTTAGGGGGCCATGTAGGTCCGGTTTCCGAAAAGCGCTCTTCAGTGTTCTCCTGCTTTTCGTGTGCTGTAGTCGCGCCCGTGGTTTTCCGTCATGAACTGCCGGGAGACATCCATGCTAACTTTCGGTAAAGGCCGTTTACTTGTTATGTATTACATACCGCATTCCCTTCGCGTCTCTCGTATGTTGGTTGTTGCTGTGTATTTTATTGTAGATGACTCGTACTGTGTTTATTCTTTTTACATACTTCTGCAATTTGAATAGACAATAAAATCTATGCTGTAAACATTTTTTCTTAGTATGTCTACTTTAATTTGGATTGACATTTTTTTTTTTTTGGAAATTAAGCTTTTTAAGGAACGTCGATCTTTGTGTAACGATGGGAAAAGAGCCAGTCAGTTTCTCAATGTTGTTTAATACTTCTACCCATTCCTCCTGTCACGCCCTTTTGTATTTTCACTAGCTCTTTTACTTCCTAACTATTTAGTGTATGTTTTTCTATTGCCGCCGCCACTGAACCTGTAGGGTGGCCGAGGACCATGTAAAGCTGATTCATCAGCGTTTTTCTTCGGCTTCCTCCCATTTTTCGTGGAAAGGAAAATAAATTATTTCATTTGATTTGACTTCGTCGGAGTCCATGGAAATATTGTACTGTGTTTGTTGGACGCGTTTAGACAAAGAACTGATCATCGGCGACCGCGAGACCTTTCGTGAGTGTGAGCAACCGCCTTCATTCTCGACATTGTGTTTGCGTTGTTCTGTGCTGCCCGAATCGGATTATTTATCTATCACGGATTACATGATATCGCTGTATTATTTGTAAGTACACTGCAAGCATGATTCTGATTGTAGTCCTGTTTCCGACTCAATAAACAATTTTACTGTTTACAAGCATGAACTGCCGCTTGCGTCCCAAGCGACTCCCTGTCGTTCCGTCTTTGCAAGCCTGTCGAGTTTGCTTACGTCACCAGTGCTAGAAAGCATAAATGCTGCACGGAAAGCAAAGTTGAGAGATTTAACTAGGGCCTTCGGTTGTAGAATTTAAAGGGGTCATGAAATGATATCCGGTTGGAATGTTCATGACCTTACAGAGGCGTACTGGTCCTCAGTCTGGCCCAAGTATACTCGCACGGAGCTGCCACTGATTCAGAAGCGTGTTGGTCGTGGTGAAATTTCGAGGATAAAAGAGAACTATTTTTTTCGGTCTTCACTTCGCAAAGCTTGATGACTGTGCGCGTGAACGTAGCTTTGCCCTTTGGAAAGCTTTTAATTGCACGCACTTGCCCGCACGAGCAGAGACATGGCGGCGGCCAGACGACCTGCTTGCAATCGTCTATAGAGAACTTTAGTAGATCCTGGTAGAATCTTGATCGAAAATAAAGAGTGAACCAGGCATGTTTCGACTCATTTGCAGTCATTTTGTCGTGCACTCGTTTGGGTTATTACACCCTATTTTATGGGTGTTTGTCATTGCGCCTTTTTTACTACCGTTTCTGGCGGTAGAACTTCCAATTTAGAGGGTGTACTGTAGCCATAACACCCTAATAAAAAGGTGTACTATGGAATCACACCTTAATTTAAGGCTGTTCGGAATAACGCCTTCCTTTAGGCGTGTTCGAAATAACGCCCTTTGCTTAGGGCGTTGTCGCTACACTAATAAAGGTGTTAGCTATAGGACAAGCCATTTACACCCTTAAGGTTGTAATGATGTTTAGTGTGTATATACTTTAATTCTTCATGTTTTGCTTAGCCCTCTGTAAAGTGCGATGTACAGAATTGACAAAGATCTTAGTTTGAATAATGCGTTCTTGACAACGCAGGGTCTTGAGATGCGTTCTGGTGCCAATATAGTGCTTCTGTTGGTGCTCTATGATAAAACAATTGTTCTAAGTAACAACAAAATACTAGTTAAAGCATATTAACATTGAAATAGTAAAAGAGCACCTTCATCACTCCTGTATACGTAGCTTGCATTGCACAAAAAAATGCATTTGCTTTGGTTGCTATGCACAAGGAGTTGGGATTTTAAATAAAAATTGTGATTTTTTATAAGTTTATAAGCAGCGATTTGAAATGACGCAAATCGAAAAGGAAAACCACAGAGTAGCTCAGACGCTTCCTTAAGAGCAACCGGCTGCTTCCTCGAAACATTGGCCGTGATTCAGAGGCTCGTACAGGTAGTTTTTATTTTTTTTAGGTTTTTCTCCCAATTATGTGGTGACACAGATCTAAACAGAAAACAATCGATATAAAAAAAGACGGGTTTCGTTGCGCGCTATACGCACGCCTCAAAACAGAGAACGCTTGAAATTCGAACAGGTCGAGCCATTGGCTCTTCTTCCACATTACGTTTAGTTCCGATAAGGACTGATTGATTGCATAGGGAACATAAAATGTTGGGAGTAATAATGCAAGTCTCGTAATTTCGTCCGTACATTTAGTTTAGATATCCAGAAGTCTTTAATAACTGACAGTATAAAAATACTTACGTGAACCTCCTCTTCTGTTGGCACTCCGAGACCGCGGTTTAGCTGAAATACAAAACACACATAGTGCAAATGATCAGCGCTTTGGTCAAAACCTTCATTTTGATTCATATAATAAAATAGGAAATCCTTTAGTATTTATAATATTACACGGAAGCTGTTTTCGCATGAGTAATCCGGAAGATCGCAGCTGTTTCCAGTGATAATTTTTCTGAATTATCCGAGTCTGTTTCCAGTATTGTAGCAATGACCCCTATAAGGGAAGCGTCCTGCTATACGTATAAGCAGCCTGAAGCAGCATGTTGCCATGAGCTTACCAGATGTATTGTCGTTAAAATGTTAAAATACTTATTTTTCGTTAGCCACAGAGCATGTGGTTTGCGCCGAAAAGTTTGTGTTCTCACATAAGCGTCCAGTTGTGGATTTTACTCACCATCTGTAGAACAACCCTTTTGACGCCAAATAGGAGTGTTGGACTTTTCCAGATGCAGTTATTACAGATAAAGTAAGACCACGGCGAAAGACGAAAAAGTGTTCAATTATGTTAGAAGTTGCAGCAGTTTATTTTTAGGACGTTGTTTTATGAATCCATTTTAACTCAAGGCGCTGTAATAAAATAATGACATTACAAATTACATGCCCTATTGAAAAATCCTAAAGAAACTTCCAGCGACATTCGGTGGAAACGGGTTAATTTCCACTCATTTTCACTAGAAACCAGCGTAGTTTACCAGTTTTTTGGTGGAAATATTATTGGCCGCCACTTTCAGTTATTAAATTCCGGTGGACGTTTTACCGGAGCCACTTTCGGTTAAAATCCGGCAAAAACTTCCCGTGACATTCGGTGGAAACGGGATAATTTACACTCATTTTCACCAGAAACCAGCGTCGTTTACCAGTCTGTGGTGGAAATATTACCGGAAGACACTTTCGCTGAAAGTTTTGCCAGAACCAGTTTCGATTACCCGTCGCTGGAATCCTACCGGAAGCCACTCTCGTTTGCCGGACACCGAACTTCACTGGTAGCCGACGAAAGGGGAACGGCTAAAGGCAAGGAAGCCAAGACGAGCAGGGGACTGAGTTTGTAATGGTGGCTGCCAATGCAGTGGCATTCTCGTGAGTGCGTGTCTTAGCTCGAGACGACGTTGCAATCCTGCAAGAAGTGCGTGCAGCGAACTGTTTTGACGATCCAAAAAGGTGAGCAGCGATCACCGGCCACTTGCTATTTGACGACAGGCAAAAGTCGGGGCCAGAGCAGGTACGAGACCACTCGGGCGGCATTCTCGTGAGTGCGAGTTTTAGCTCGGGACGACGTTGCAACCCTCAAGAAGTGCGTGCAGCGAACCGTTTTGACGATCCAAAAAGGTGGGCACTTTCACCCGTTTTCATCCGAAACCAGTTTACCTGCAGTCTGTGCGAGATTATTTGCCGGCAAACAGATTTCGCTGGAATTTCATCGGCATCGAGTTTCCAGATTTCGCCGGAATGTCACCGGCAGCCACTTTCGTTTCCCAGACGACCCGGTTCGTCTGGAATCATTACCCGAAACGGGTGACTCGCTTCCCTGTTTACCGAACTTCACTCAAAGCCGACGCGAGGGGAGGGAAAGCCGAGGCGAGCGGGGACTGGGCGTCCTTGGTGCCTCCCACCAAGGACGAGTCCCCACGCACACCTCTCTCCTCGCATTGGATCGTGGGGAAAATGCGAGAAGGTCGTTTTGCTGACTTTCTTTTTTTAAGAAAACCGGCTTCTTTGTCCGTCAACGAGCAACGGCCGGCCAGGAACGACGGACGGGCCCCGGCATACGGGAGCTGACGTCACGGCGGCTCCCCAGGCAACCAATCAACGGCTGTCGTCAAGCGGAGTCGTCGCCGTCGCGGGTGAGGCAGGCGATGCCGGGCACGCCGGGCGCCGGGCACGCTTCGCGCTCCGTCTAGAGCGGCACTGGTGCCTCGTTTTCGTCGCTTTTTTTCGCGATGGCGTCGTCTCGGCAGGATCCCGACTACGAAGCTTGATTTGCCTCACTTATGAACCTTTGTGTAATGAGGTACGTCACATATGCAAGAACTATCGACTGGCGTCGGCTGACTACTTTCGCGGCTGCGTGTGAGCAGTACCTGCGGAGCATGAAGAAAAAGAAGCGAAAGGCCGTCCGCGAGCTCCTGAAGTCTCGGAAAACGCTCTGCGAGTATGCCACCATCGTGAGACTGATGTACGAAGACCCCGACGGCCGGGACTTCTTCGAGTGCTTCCGAATGTCACGAGCCAGGTAGGGTGTGCTGCTTTTTATTTTGGATTATTTTCATGTTATATATCAAGTGGCGTTCCACGTGGGCCCGCGCGTCGCTCGCAGGAATACTCACGTGGAGCGTGCGCTCCCGCAGTGGAACCACGTTTATATCATTTTTAACGCGGCAGGATCACGAGAGAAGCTTTCGTAACATTCACCCGCTTGTCAGATTTTACTGCGTCTGTGCTATAAAAAAAATAGCAATGGCATGCAGATGTGCAGCTGATACGACACACTCTTTCTGTTTACTATGTTGTGCTCCCTTGAGTGCATGTATGACGGAAGCCCGTTGTGCTTCCTTGTCCTTTGTGCTAGCTAGGATGTGTGCTTACAAGCTGCTTGTGAGTGAATTCTGCACGAAAGCTCGCGCTGCAGAACCCAGGGATCTTGGGTTCAATCCCCACCCCGGCCCGTTTCGATCTGGATGAGCATCGTAACAGCAGACGTTCGTGTTTCACTACTGCGTGACGGGTGTTAAAGATTCTAGGCTAGTGGTCGTACAGTACTGCCTAAAAACTCATCTACAGCGCGTACCGGTGTCGTTCACCATTTTAACCTTTTAAGTGCATCCCACTGCCTTTCCGGTCTCTTTGCAGCCAGCAAGCCAACCACTGCCTGCCTCTACAAACGGCCTTTCTGAAGGCCACTCATATTTGCATTGAAGATGCCGTTTCATCGGGTTGCATCCACCTCCCGTGTCTTCGAAACCATGTGAATAAAGTATTAAAAGCAGTATCGAGGTCTTTCGCTTGTCCTGGTGCTTGTGGTCGCTACGATACCTGTCGTAGATCCAGGGGTACCGCTGAACTAGCTGAATTAATTTATAGGTTTTCTCGGGTACGTCAAACGCAGCGGCAACTTCAGCCCTCTTCGCGGCAGCGGCACTCTGCAGCCTTCCTCGCGTCGGAGACGGGCAAGAAGTTCACCGTCGCAGCCATCCTCGCAAGCAAGCACGGAGCATCTGAGGCATTCGCACGCGGAACCGCGTGAACGTCGGTGGCAAGGAGGGCGGAGGAGGGAAGCGCGCCGCGCTGATTGGCCGCGGAGAAAATACGGAAACCTACGTCACAACCCGGGAAGGAAAAAGTTGAAAATTTTTCAACTCCTGACCCGGATGGCGGAAGCCGTAATTACGTCACCACCCGTACGGAGGGAGCGCTGACGTCACTACGGATTCCGGCGCACGGGCTGGCCCGGGTTCCGTATTCCGGGCCTGTTTGAACCGCGCTGGCCTTGGATTCTCGTTCCACGTGTGCGACCTGTGTCTTCAGAGCAGCTGGGTGGCAGATGAAAGGAAAATACTTTCAGTGACCTGTTTCTTACGCCTCTTTGTCCGGCCGATTTCTCAACGTCGGCGGATGTTCGTTTCGCGTGTTCGTGGTTTTCGCTAAGCGTGCTACTGACGCCTGGTGCACCCGCGGCGGCGGCATCAGGGACGACATCGTGAGTGTGCCCGGGATTTCTCAACGGCGGCGGATGTTCTGCTCCGCGCGGTCGTGGTTTTCGCTAAGTAGAGCATCTATATAGCTCCTTCGGAGCAGAGTAGCGCAATCTAGAACGCCGTCTCTCGGCGACTAGCGGCGAACGCCCGGAGGTTCCAACTCCGGTCAGAAATGCATGGGGAACGTGAGAAAATCGTTGTTTCTTCAATGTTGTGGAGATGTACGGAACGACAATAGTTTTTGACATAATAAAGGAACATTTTAGAATCATTTGCGCTGAGTTGTGTGCCAAGTAAGGACGTAATTTGTTTTTAAAAATTGCACGAGCGGCATCATGCAGCAGACGACGCGGCGACGTCACAGCGTCCACGTGACCCGCTCCGGCCAACCCAAAGAGCCCATCTCCGCTGCGTGCAAAAATCGTCTGCTTCAAACGCCATTGCCTTGGAAATTGCCTTCTCAAAATTTGCACACGCATCCGATATTATTAAAACTTTGATAAAGTGTTTAGTGCTTTACCAACTTCACGACAGACTAGTTTTGAAAAGTGTGAACTCGCCGTTTATTTTTTAATTAGCCGTGTTGCGTCGATCTCCATGTATTCTCCCATAGGGCGGGCCGCCTCCTGGAACCCTGAGTACCACGTGACTCGCGCCGAGCTGCTCTGTCGGCCATGTTGTCGGCAAAACACGCGGATCAAAGGATTGCGCTACTCTGCTCCGTAGGAGCTATATAGTGCTCTATCGCTAAGCGTGCTACTGACGCCTGGTGCACCCGCGGCGACGACATCAGGGACGACATCGTGATCTGTGCCCGTGATTTCTCAACGGCGGCGGATGTTCGTTTCGCGCGTTCGTGGTTTTCGCTAAACGTGCTACTGAGAGCATACGTGTGTGTGTCCGTGTGGTGCACCTGCGCGGTTTTATTACCGTACGTCTAGGAATTTACCCAGCGGCATTGTGAGTACCTTGAAAGATATCTTTTGCGACAAAGAACTCGGTTGTTCCTATTTGGTCTGATTGCTTTTGTCTACAGCTGTGCAAATTGTTTCACTGGTATCGACCCGGTTAAATAGATACATAGAACCTTCAGGTCTATGTGGACTAACCACTTTAATTGTTACCGAATCGTCCAGCATCTGGTAAACATACACCAACCACGGTTCACAGGCTTCCTCCTAAGTGCCTTCCGTTGACTTCCGAAAAAAGAAAGAAAAAACACGGTGAATTCCGGCCAATCTTCAACAGTTTGCCAGAGTCTTTGCTGAACATATCATCCTTTCGTGCGGTAAAACGGAATGTAAGAGAATGGTGCCTCACGCTCGCGCAATAATAATTATATAATTACTTAGTGCGTATTCGTTGCCCACATTCCTACATTATTGTTGTTTGTTTGTTTTGTTTCTCCAGTGTTCACTGTGTCACGGTATTTTATTGGCTGCCTGGTCTCACATACAAGCATCTTTGCTTTCGTGGGCCAGCACGCACACATGTATTTTTTCAAAGATAATAAAGATATTATTATCTGGTGATCTTCTGGTAAATTGTGGCTTTACTGGAAGCGAAAAGAGTCCCATAATCCAGTAAAATAGATTTTTACTGGAAATAAACTTCCGGTAGAAATCCGGTGACATTCTGGTAAAAATTCTGGTGACATTCGGGTAAAAAACCGGTAACATTCCTGTAAAACAACCGGTGACATTCCAGTAAAAATCCGGTGACATTCCGGTAAACTACGGCTTTACTGGAAGTGAAAACAGTCCCATAATCCAGTAAAATAGACTTTTACTGGAAATGACATTCCGGTAAAAAATATTTTTCAATAGGGTGGGTTTACGGAGTTGTGATCAGAAGTTTTGGCAAGTCCCCGCCGTGATCAAAGATACTGAAAGAGATATATCTACACCTTTGTTTAGTTCATCTCTCTAGCCAAACATAATTTCTAAAAAAGAGTCATAGTACAGGCTAGCTGGTGGAAGTCAACCATTTCGTCGTTTACCCTGGAGACTGGGGTTTTTTTAGAAGAGCAAAAGTAACAGAAAAACAGACAGGTCTCAAACTTCAGCTACTAGTTTATTTCCCAACAACCTCCTCTTATATAGTCCGTTCTCGTCGTCACCAACCAATCACAAACGA
>JAZHYW010046067.1:0-12767 GCA_037355805.1 Ixodes ricinus | reverse complement strand
AATAAATTATTGAAAGGTTTCATGCTAGATGTCATATATATATATATATATATATATATATATATATATATATATATATATATATATGCAGGGTGTTTCAGAGAACTCAGGCCAAATCGCTCCTGCGAAAACTACTCATCGCAACGAAAAAAGGCTTGTGTCGTTTTGGTCCTGGGCCAAGGGCGCATTCAGGAAAATTATTAAAGTCCGCCATAATTAAATTGTTAATTATTTTTGCGTAATTAACTTTTTTAATATTGTGTTTAAGGGCATGGTTTCGATTAGGAAATTGCTCAGCATAATCAAAAAACAATAAATCAACAAATCGCAGAACGATAAAAGGCACGCGAAGCATTTTACGGCTTTCTGAAAAACCGTACACATTCGAAGGGTTTTTAAGTTTCGGTTTGCGATCGGAGCGCATCTCCGCCCCGACGGTACCGCGCCCCGTGGAGAGATAGTGCAACCAGCCTCTGCTGCGTCGCGCGATGACAGCGCAGCAGAGGTTGGTTGCACTATCTCTCCACGGCGGTGCCGTCGAGCGAGTGCTCCAAACCGACTTAAAACCGCGTGCGGTTTTCAGAAACGTAATGCCTGCTCTATCCTTCTGCAATTTGTTGATTTAGTGTTTTTGGACGATGCTGAGCAATTTTCTGATTGAAAAACATGCCCTTAAACACAATACTAAAAAAGTTAATTACGCAAAAATAATTAACAACTTAATTATCCAGAACTTTAATAATTTTCCTAAATGGGCCTCTGGCCCAGGACCAAAACGACATAAGCCTTTTTTCGTTGCGATGAGGAGTTTTCGCAGGAGCGATTTGGCCTGAGTTCTCTGAAACACCCTGTATATATATACTGTATATGGGCGGTTTCATTGGGATTCAGGCAACGAGTGGCAGTCGTATTTTTATTTTGCTTCAAATTTTTATATTTTGTGAAGCATGTTCCAAGAAGATCAATACTTTTTATTTTATTGTCCTGACATGATTAGTTCCTGAGAAAAGAAATCCCAAAAAAGCGGGAAAGAACGACGAGGTTTTGACAATTGTCGTGTGTCGCGTTTTTGAATCACTCTGAATTTCGAAGTATTCCAAAGAGAGCGTCTATATTTTTTTTAGTGTGATATATATGCAAATAGGTAAAAGGACTCTATAACTACAATTTATTATTCGCCGCTCTAATTTTTGCAAAAATCCCCAAACATGCCTCTGCAAACAACTGTGACATAAATTGTGGATTTTATTTTGAGTCGACTGTGTTTAGTATCGCTTTTAAAATATTACCACGTGTAGAACCTTTCATTGCCTTCCCAATTAAGCAAAGTTTGTGTTCTTACCATGTACGAGCACTGAGAAATAAATTATGAAACAGAAAAGGTTTTCCCTTTTCGTTCAATTTCAGCACGCTGTATAAAAAAAAAACATTTTTAATTTTTTTTTCTTGCATCGCGTTCTCTTTACACCCTTCTTTGAGCCAGAATACATTCCGTTAGAGGTATTTGCCTTGGTTTTGAGTTTTAAGCCCCTAAACATGCTAAAAAAAGAGCAAATGCCGATGGTGGGTTTCGACGATTTTCGTGTGTGGCGTTTTTGAACCACTCTCAATCTCAAAATATTCAAAAGAGAACTTCTATATTTTTTTCTTGTGATATATATGCATGTTGGTAAAACGACATTTTAACTACTATTTATTATTCGTCGATCCAATCTTTGTAAAAATCCCTAAACATGCTCCCGCGAACAACTGTGACCTAAATTTCGGATGTTTTTTTTTTGTTAGTCGACTATGTTTAGTTTTGTTTTAAAAATAATACTACGTGTAGAACCTTTCATTACCTTCCACATTATGTAAAGTTTGTGTCTTAATCAAGTACGAGTACTGAGAAATAAATTATGACACTGAGAAGGTTTTCACTTTTCGTTCAATTTCAGCACGATGTATAAAAAAACATTTTAAATTTTATTTAGCTTTAGGTATTTTTTACATTCTGATTTTATCCAAAATAAATTCCGTTAGAGGTAGATGCACTGGTTTTGAGTTTTAAGCCTCTAAATATGCTAAAAATGATCGGTTCTGTTATCACCATGAATTTCGCATTCAAATATAAAATTTCGCATTTACCAATCTAGGTTTCCAATAGGAAGTGTATTTTACTTTGATGTTTTACAATAATATTGATATTTTTAATACAGTACGGATTATGTAGCGCATAGGGTTTAGGCTTGAGGCCCCTGTAATCATGGCACCGGCGGAAATTGTCTGAGAACCTGCTTCGCCAGTTGCGATTTTATAGTGTTTAGACGTTTGGAATCGCAAACTTGTTATTATACGCCTAACGACATTCATGTCTTTTATATGAGTATTTATTCAACGTCCCTTAGATTATTATAATAAAGAATAAAATATACAGCTAGAAACGCATAAACCCACCATCAGCATTTGCTCTTTTTTAGCATATTTAGAGGCTTAAAACTCAAAACTAGTGCAGATACCTATAACAGAATGTATGCTGGCTAAAAGAAAAATGTAAAAAAAACGCAACAAAAAAAAGTTTAAAAAAGTTTTTTTTACAGCGTGCTGAAATAGAACAAAAAGTAAAAACCTTCTTTGTTTCATAATTTATTTCTCAGTACTCGTATATGATTAAGACACGAACTTTACATAATGTGGAAGGCGATGAAAGGTTCTACACGTAGTATTGTTTTAAAAACAAAACTAAACATAGTCGACTAAGAAAAAAATCCGCAGTTTAGGTCACAGTTGTTCGCGGAGGCATGTTTGGGGATTTTTACAAAGATTGGATCGACGAATAATCAATAGTAGTTGGAATTTCGTTTTACCGACTTGCATATACAGGGTGTCACAAAAGAAAATTTACACGGCCTTTTTTACCGCAAAAATAAACTAGGCATCGCCGAACGCTCATTCTCCGCCTAAAGGTAGAGCTAGAGGTCACAACCAGATGCCAAAGTTTCAGCCCGATCCGATAACTTAATCAAAAGTTATAAGTGATTTTCTGAAACTTTCAATGGGAAAATGGAGCCCATTTTTGCCTGTTTTCGGTTTCTCGTGCCATAGAGCACCATGTATTCGAAAACTCCGTCGGCCGCCATTTTCCCATTGAAAGTTTCAGAAAATCACTTCTAACTTTTTATTAAGTTATCGGATCGGGCTGAAACTTTTGCATCTGGTTGTGACCTCTAGCTCTACCTTTGGGCGTAAAATGAGCGTTCGGCGATGCCTAGTTTATTTTTGCGGTAAAACAGACCGTGTAAATTTCTTTTTGTGACACCCTGTATATCACAATAAAAAATATCGAAGCTTTCCTTAGAATAATTTGAGATTGAGAGTGGTTCAAAAATGCCACACACGAAAATCGACAAATCCCACCATCGGCATTCGCTCTTTTTCAGCATATTTAGAGGCTTAAACCTCAAAACCAAGGCAAATACCTCTAACGGAATGTATTATGGCTAAAAGAAGGGTGTTAAGAGAACGCGACGCGAGAAAAAGAAAAAAAACTAAAAATGTTTTTTTTTTATACAGCGCGCTGATATTGACCGAAAAGTGAAAACCTTCTTTGTTTCATAATTTATTTCTCAGTACTCGTACATGATAAAAACACAAACTTTGCATAATCTGGAAGGCAATGAAAGGTTATACACGTGGTAGTATTTTAAAAGCGATACTAAACATAGTCGACTCAAAATAAAATCCGCAATTTAGGTCACAATTGTTCCCAGAGGCATGTTTGTAGATTTTTATGAAAATTGGAGCGACGAATAATAAATAGTAGGTATAATGTGGTCGTGCCTACTTACATATACATCACACTAAAAAAAATATAGACGGTGTCTTTCGAATACTTTGAGATTGAGAGTGATTCAAAAACGCCACACACGACAATCGTCAAAACCTCGTCGTTCTTTCCCGCTTTTTTGGGATTTCTTTTCTCAGGAACTAATCATGTCGGGACAATAAAATAAAAAGTATTGTTCTTCTTGGAACAAGCTCCACAAAATATAAAAATTTGAAGCAAAATAGAAAAACATGACTGCCACTCGTTGCCTGAATCCAAATGAAACCGCCCATATATATATATATATATATGCAAGACTTAAAATATACACGAGATCTAAATATTGATGTAGCAAGAAAGAAACTACAAAGGTTACATGAATGTTAATTCTCTAATTATCATTGAGTAAAACAAAGGAAACACAAAAACAAGTTCAAAAGGTCCAACTTCTTGGATTATTAATGGCGGCCACCAAAGAGGTGGAGCGCTAGAAAAGGACACCTGTCATACACCGGCCTACCGCTGAGCTGGGCGGCGTGATCAAAGCTGGTCGCTACCTTTCCAGCATAGAGGGACTCTACTCAGACGTGAATAATAATAGGGTGACCTCCCGTGATCTATTAATGCATTGATTTCTACATTATTGCGCAGGGAAACCTTGCCAATCCAACCAGCAGTGCTTGTACGATGCCGTTTGTCAAAGTGGATCTTGCCAGAGTAAGTATAACGAAGGTCGCACTTAACCTCCGAAAATTGCAATCGTGAAAACACTGACCATTTTAATTTAGTCCGAGCAGCAGCTCTTAATTCGACAGGAAACCTTCCTGGGATAATTTTCACATTGGTGTGCCTTAGTAAACGTATGGATTTTGTTGCGTAGACAGAACTATGGGCACCTCATGCCTAAAGCCGGGGTCACACTGCACTTCATGCAGACTGCACAGTCTGCAAACAGATTCGAACTCGAGTTACCACGAGATCCGTGCTTCGAATGCCGCTTGGCAATGCGTCCAAGGAGAAATTTGGTACGCGGCATTCGAACCAGAGATTTTGGGGGGACTCGTGTTTGCTGACAATATTGTGTATGATGTACGAGTAATGTGACCCCGGCGTAAGAAATAACCGGAAAATACTAACTTCTTATTTCTCAATAATAATATAAATACAGAAACATTGCTTAGTTCTCAGACATCTCGAAGGGGCATTCAGTATTGTAAATAAATAAATAAATATTCAATCACCAAGATACATGCCACACATAAATCAAGCTGCTTGAACGACTAGAGCGATTAAACGCATCAAAAAGTCACTAGGATTCGATAGTTTCCATATTGGAATTGTGATTATCAACGCGATGATAGAAATTACTATCACAGTTTTTAGTGGTTTGTCTTTGAATGCATGTTGCTGCTTTTAGTGCGAAAACTCTTAAGCACAATGGTCCAGAGAAAAGTTTTCAATAAGCAGTGACTATTTCAATGTCCACCGCCAGAATTTATAAAAAGTATTTCGACGTCTGCGACGTCAATTCCGTAATATGTCAAAATAGTGGCTTTATTATTTCAACGTTCCCCATCAATGCAGCCATCGCATTGGTAGCCGCTTAGTGGTTTTGTTTTGCTTCCTTTTCGATGGTGTCGTCGCTGTTCTGTTGACGTGTTGAGAGAGCATTGTGTTGCGTGCCTAAGAGGTTTCGGTCTTAGTTGGCAGTGAAAATCCCTTATTCAACGTGTGTGTGTGACTGGCTCAATAGCTGATCCTTTCGGACGCCCGGTGGCGATGTTCTGAGCTCTCGCACGTCAATTCGGCACGCGTCTCACTTACAATTTTGAATCTCCAACAAAGCGACTTGAATATCTCTGTATTGTCTGCACGTAACAAACGTAGGAGCGTACACTACGTAACACTGCGAAACTTGGCACATTTTGTGTGCCTTCATATCGTGCGAGCGCGTCTTCGTATGGTTGCAGTCTCGCTTTGTGTCTGGCTGCCGCCGTTTTTATCCGGGTTTTGTGAGTTTGTTGTTTCGTGTTTAGATTTTCTCTTTGGTTCGTGTATAACGAGCGGGTTAACTACGAAACGATCGGAATCTTAAATAGGAGGTCGTAAATGGAAACGCTGCCTCTTTGACGTCTCTTGACCGGTGCGGACAAAAAAGGTGCGGCGCGGTTGTATGAGATGCACGCATTTATCAATCAACACATTTTGTGACGCGACATTCAGCGCCTATGTTTGTGTGAAACACGTGAAATAAATTATGAGAAGCAACAGTGCCGCATTCTGTAATTTTGGGCTCAAACCAACAAAAGTTATCTGCGGTCTTTGTTAATGCTGTAATCTGATAAGATTTCTTTTTTTTTTGCATTACACATTAATTAAAACGTTATAAAAAGTGCAGTAGACTGCACATTTGTTTTCGGAAAATCCGTGTCGAACCGCAATGCCGCCTGCAAAAAAGGTGATATTTGTTTGAACGCCACATTCGGCCACTTCCCAGTCCGAACTGCGAAGCCCCAAATATCCCAGAGTTTTCAGGAATATCAGAAGAAGGATAACTATTTTGACGGGGGACGTCAGTATGATTTTTTTTAATTGTCACGTCTCAAGGATGTTGCATCACAGACGTAAAAATAATATTTTAAATTATTTTGAACGTGAACGTCGAAATATTCAGTACCTTTTCTATACCGTACATGTAACAAATAAGAGAAGTGGAACTGTATTGAATACGTAAATGCACCGTAAGGGCATCTGATCTCTCTCTACGTTTTACTGACTAGGAATCTAGAGCGGGAATAAGTGTTTTTGTTGCATACCTAATGGAAATGCTATGGATAATACGAAAGAAAGCTGAAGCACTTAAAACATTAAAGAAAAAACTGAATTAGGAGCGGCCTATTATAGCTTATCTTCTGAATTAAATAACTGCATAAAAACTGTACAGTAACTAGCGTAAACAACTTTAAGTTTGAACAACTGGGAGCAATTTACATTTTTTAGTAAGGCGTGCCATTTAAGAATTCTCCTGCGAATTACAATGGAGAGCAGCCTAACATACGTCCGCCCCTCAGAACACGTTCACAAAATGCCGTTCTATCAGCTTTCAATACTTTTTATGCCCCATGTTACCGATACTCAAACAAGAATCGCAAAGAAAGACAAAATACGCACAAAGATAGGTGATGACAATGTTGGTCGTGCGGGACGGTGCCCTTCGGAAATGGCGACATAAGAAAACAAGGTGATGAGAGAAGGCCTACGAAAGCGCAGAAGCTTACTGGAAAGAAGTTCATTGCCTCAGGTAATGGCCGAACCTATTCACCGCGTCTTATCTGTCAAAGACATGGTGACTTCATCGTCGCAACTTCTCCGAGCCTAGTGAAAGGCGAGCAAAATTCACTAGACATTTACGATGACGTCATTTCCGCTTGTTTTTCTTCTTCCTTCTTCTTTTACACTTGGCTGGCAGCGGGGGCGGAGCTACGATAAAAGGATATTTTGCGGAAAAGTGACTCTCACGAAAGACATAAAAAATATACACAGATTATATTTAAGGCGATTACATTTACAGTTACACGTTCACAACTTTTTTTGTCAAATGCGGCTATAGCCTTGCTTTTCCTCTAACTAAATTCGTCCCTTATATTTATGTTTCCACAGTTCCCTGAACTGGAATGGACTGCGGAGCCAATGCTACAAGTGTTACAATGAGGAAGATTGGGATGCTTCCAAGTAACGCTACGATCCCGCAATCTCAGATTAAATAAACAATTACGCACCTCATCACTCTACTTTGCAATCGTGTACGCTGTGCTCTCATTCAGTTGCCGGCAAAATATAAATCCTTATGGTAGCGGCAACTTCCCTATAACTTTAGGATTCAGACTCATGCTGCTCCCGTTTTTATGCGGTACTCTACTTTGTGGGTCCGACAAAGCAAACTGCTCAGTTTTCAGTCGAGAATCTGTTTCCTTTTGGATTCTCTACGATCTCTGCATTGGTGGTAGTACACCACCATGTAAACTTTAGGTTCTTCAATCCCTGCTATACTTTTGACATCAACTCATCTTTCCATGTGGGCAAAGCCATAGTGAAACGACGACTGCCGTGAAGCTAAAAATTTACTTATACATGGTAAACAAAATCCAAAAGCAGCGCCAGCGACAAGGACAAAAGAAAGGACATACAGGGACAGCACAGGCCCCGACTTCGCAACTACTGTTTTTTTTAACCTTATAGCAATGCAGCAAACACGCAAGGAACACATTCATTTATAAAAAAGAAAGACAAACAACAACGCATCGCACATTTACACACCTGTCGTATATTTTCCTTCCTTTGTCCTTGTCATTTGCGCTGTTTTTTTTTCACCAAGTCTACACACTACCAACTAGCTCAGTTTTCAACTTCATTACAAAACATTGACGACGACCTTTATCATCAAAGGGTAATAATTCATGAAATGAAGTAATTGAAGAGTCAGGTTTTAAATTCGTTCTGAAAGAGATTCGACAGCCGTTGTGGATAGTGTAGGCAAACATATGCTTATTTAGTTTCTCGATAAATATGGCATGGAACTCAGATTTATGTTTAGGCCACATGACGTAAGTTGCTCCGCTAAATGTTGCAGGAAGAGTGAATTAATACATAGCTCAGTGAGGTAACATTTCCCTCCAAGTTTTGTGAATAAACTTTATTGGTTTGTAGGTCTTGTGACATGAAATATTCTAATAAATTTACCGAGAAAACTCAGTTGGTGTGTAGGTCACTTGACATCAGTTTCCTTGCAAGATTTAGAGGGAGAACGCTAAGACGGACGGACACATTTTTGGTCAAGTTAAATAGAATGATAAATTTAAAAAAAATAACTAAACAAACTCTGGCGAAACTTTCTTCGTTATCCCACAATAAGTAAAGGTAAATAAAACAAAGTTTATATTTTCTTATCCTACAATAAGCAAATGTAAAGAACACAAAGATTTTAAGTTTTCGTGTAAAATAAGCCTGTGCATCATAACACGACGTTGCGTATCAACAGTTGTGAAATTACGCAAACAAACGCCTGCAGGGTTTTAGGGGTTTGCTTTAAAACTAACTGAAGTCCAAATGATCACATTAACCTGCGAATAAAAGTATCCAGATCTATTGGATATAATATGCCGGCTGAAACATATATCTCTGAGTGTAAAAAAAGTACACTGCTGTCTAAATCACTCCCACCTTGTGTATTGTCATCTTACCTGGGGTACGCGCAATAAGACTGATTCAGATCGACTTCTTTCACTTCTAAAAAGGGCCCTACCAATAATGTTTATTTCTAAAACCGTTGCTAACTACTGTATATATAACGAACTCGTGACACTACCATTTCCAGAGTTCTAAAGTTGCTGCCTAGCTAGTTCAATCTATTACAAAGTTAAACACGACATTTTGTTTTTGCGAACATATATTTATTAAGAAACAGAATAATCCTATTCACCATGTCCTTGGTGGGGTTCAGGTTCTGAACAAACCATGGTGCCCAGACTATTGACAATCAAATTATTACCTTATGCAATATGCACCCTTCCTGATTGAATTTGCTAAAAAAAGTAGAACCATCTACCAATTTAAAAAAAAACAATATTTTTTGTTTGTTTTTACTCTTAGTTATACCTAATAATGTCAATTAGAATATTTCAACAGGAACTTTACAATGATCACCCCTTTTCTGTCTGTAACCTCAAATAACCTTATCGTCTATGTTTTGATTTCCTTGTTAATGTTTATTAATTGAGTTGTTGGCTCCCATTTCACTGTGTTTGTGCTAGGTGAATATATAATTGTATAGTATAATTTTTTTATTCATTGTTTTATTAGCATGTATTGCAGTCTGATGTGCAAACCTGAGGCCATGGTCTCGTCAGGAGACACATTGGTCCCCTTTAGCCGCACCTCGTGGACATTTGTACTTTCTATTTAATGTCGAAACAAACATTGATTATTAAACTTTGATCGGTTGATAAACTTACAGCATATTAAAGGCCGTGCACATAATTTTGGCGGGCATTTTAATGGTCTATTCAGACGGCGGACAAATTAAAGGGGCAATGCGAGCATTTTTGTTCTTTGCGGAAATAACCGCTTGGAAAGGTTCCCTGGCGTTAATGACTTTAAAGCACCCGTTCGTGCTTTACCACATGCAATCGACGTCGGAGACAAAATTAAAGAAAAACGAGCAGCGTTCACCCCTTCAACTCGCAGCCAGAACAAGTGGCCATGTTATATGGCGGTGAATTTATGCCGCCAGTGTTGATCATAGCCACGCACTGGGGTTGGCAAGGCACAGGACAGGCGCCTGAGTTCCAGACAATCTTATGGTTCGGCTATTGTCGTCATTTCAGCGATTAGACACACGCCACAACCCGAATGCCTCTTGAGCTAACGATTATCACGAGCAAAAATCGAGTGCCCACACAATGCTCGAGTCCAATCCATGAGTTGCATTCAAATATCGGATACTGCGATCCCCCTAGTTACGTCATCAAGCTTCGAGAAGAAGAGATTGAATGAAAACAGTTTGCTTTGGTCTTTGAAATTAAACCACAACAAAGGAGTTGCTTGGGTGGTGGCGTTGCGTGCGAGCATCCTTGAGTCCCACTAGTGCCAGCAAGCTCGTGTAAAGTGAAAAATATTCCAAGTGGAATATCGTTGCACCGCCCCTTTAACGGAACCAGGTCCGGGAACCAGTTAAAGGTGCGTACTACGTGTCCTTGACGTCACTACGAAGAATTGCGCAGATCCCCGGTTATTCAGCGGACCTGGCTCTAAATCCCATGGTTACTGTGGTCCGAAGTGAGGACTGCGAATTCGAGCTCGTGGCTTCAGTTGCTGCTTTCGCTGCACACGCCAGCAAACAAGATCAGCATCTCTCAAAGATGGTTTTCGCTGCACTCAAGCTAAAAAAACCACCAAGCAGCCCACGTGACGCTCGATTTAGCGTCTCGCCGATTTGCCAGTGAAGAAGACAACTTATGAAGGACCCCAGCGATGAAACGGCGATCTTTCTAACTTTACTCGTGGAAGAATATCTTCAACTGCAGTGCCTCCAATACGATCAGTACCGAAACAAGTGTATAAAATGTGAACTCTGGCTTCGGCGGAGAAATGCAGTGGCTGCTTCTGCCGGCATGGGCCCATATCAGGTGAGATCACTGAACGCTGACTGATTCACGTGAACCACGCAGGCCTATTTGTCCTGCGCGGTTTTGTTGTTTTGTGATCCAAAACAACATTTAGTAAAATGTTGTTTTGAACAGAAAAAAAAAGAAAGCGACGCTTTTTTCAAATTAAAACAGGAAAGGGCAAAAAAACGAAAAGCCAAGTTGCTGAGGGCGAGTACGGTATGCGGAGGTTCTACCGCGGCCTCCAGTTCGTAGAGCGGAACAGCCCTCAAGCAGCTCAAATGCACTGGCTCAAGCTTGAGCCAGGCTGGCCAGCCGGGGAAGTTTAGCTGGCCCTAGACCGTTTTGCAACATGGCACTTGCTAACCCCAAACCGGAATCCCACTCTGGCACTTCACCGAAATTCCTTCTACAGCCAAGAACTGGCTCTCCCGACTGTGAGCACAAGCTGAGTTAAGACAATATCGCAGTGGTCAGCCAAGCTGAGCTGTACGGCGTAGTACAACCCCGAACAGCGGGAAACATTACTATCAGCTAAACTTAGCTTTACGGTAAAATGTCGTCCAGTGCCATAATTGCGCCTTACCAATAAGCGACAAGCAGTCACGAGCCAAAAGAAAAAATATGTGGCACATCTCATCAGGACTTCCCCAAGCATTTATCGACATCAGATTGCAAACATAACATCCTGGCTGGTCTTTCAAAGAGACAAGCAGGGTACGCCAAGGTTAATTATGACAAATCTGCAGTCCTATGTGCCTTTTTTCTCTAGCAAAACAATAACGATGCAGCCCGAACACGGTCTTTATACAAGTGTCCTCGAGAACTTTAATTTCATATTGTTCTCTTAATTCATGAGCTCAAGCTAGTAACCCTCACCAGAATAGATAAACTGTGCGTTTTACTAAAGCAGCATATCTAGATAAAATGCACATCAGTAAAAGTTGAAACACAAGCAAGAACCTCTCTTCCATTTATTTGATAACTCTTCTTAAATATGACTAGGATACTGCGTTTTCAGGTATTCTATTTTTCAAACTTCGGTTGGGAAAAGCTACGTGGTATATTTTAAGCTGATGATCTGGGAGAACACTTGTTTAACCATCCAGGAATTTTGGTTATTTCGAATGGCTTATGAATGAAGAAGCATAAGCATAATAAACAATAAAGAGCATCCATCGGTTCCTAGAAATTAAATGTTGTTTTATCTTGAACAAAACACGTGAAACTAAGGGTAACAAAGATATTAATAAATCAAAAAGAAATGCCGATGAATGACCAATGATCACGAGTAAATCACCTTAGTGGGTCCGCAGGTGCCCGGTCTGATCTATTAGGCAAGTCACTGGGCAGTCCAGCATTAGGTTGGGCTGATTGAATGGTCTGGTCGCAGATCTTAGCCATCCTTTCAGCCCTGCCTCCCTCTTGATCCGCGGCCACGGCCACGTACTCGCCAATTGACCTCTTTCCATCCAGAAGTTTACCGGGCACCTGGTCCTGCATTATGGGCGCAGAACAAACAAAAGCGTGCGAAGTCACAAAGACTCAGCGTGCCAAAGAAGCGTTTATAGCGCCGCTATACCGGAGATGTTTGCGTTCGACGAGTCTCGCCTTTTTTTCTGCGGCGCTGCGCTTTCGTAAAAATTTTCACATTTTCTCAAAGGCAGCTACGACCGTTTGAAAAGGTTTCAAGAAAGTTTTGGCAAATGACGGCAAACGAGAAGAAAACGTGTCTTTAACACGTTGCCGCCCAGCCCTGCAAACGCTCCAAAAGGTCGACTTCGATACATGCAAGATGG
>JAZHYW010046066.1:0-10936 GCA_037355805.1 Ixodes ricinus | reverse complement strand
ACTTCGTTTCCAGTTTGTGTACTCGCTTCTCCTCCTTCTGGTGGTGTTGCAGTGGTTGTGCAGAGTGGAGTCGCTTGCTCTCAAGTTCCACTCTGCACGCCACTGGAAGCTGTTGCAGTGCGTCTCCTCGTGGACCGCCTTGTAACAGTTGTCTCTTTATACTTGCCACCAAATGTTCCTTTGAATCTTCAAGAGCTGCAGGGACTTGTAGGACAGCTTCCTCATCCTTTTTTAATTTTAGGTGATTTTAACGCTCATCATCCTATGTGGGGTAGTACCCGTCAGGACCCCCGTGGTGGTGTAATTGAACGTCTTTTATTGTCTTCTGGGCTGTGCCTTCTTAACGGGAGAGAGCCAACTTTTTTTAGTGCAGCACACAACTCATTCACATCTATTGATCTTTCTATCGCTTCACCTTCATTACTTCCTTGCTTTTCCTGGAAGGTTCTTCATAACCCCTTTGGAAGTGATCACTATCCAGTTATTTTAGAAAGTACCGTTCCATTGCCTAATCTTTTAAAGCGGGTCCCTAGGTGGAAGTTAGACAAGGCTGACTGGACGCTTTTTAATCTTCACTCCACTTTAGATCCTTCGATTCTTTCTTCTATGTCCCCTGAAAACGCTACACTTCATGTCACTGAGCAAATACTAAGGGCTGCTCAGCAGTCCATTCCACAAACATCTGGTAATATACCCAAAAAATGTAAACCTTGGTGGAATAAGGAGTGTGCCACAACCCGGGCGGACCAAAATAGGGCGTGGGGCAGATTTCGCAGATACCCCACTTCAAGCAACCTTGTTGAGTTCAAGCGACGAAAAGCCAAGGCTCGTCGGACTAGAAAGCAAGCAAAGCGCAAGTCGTGGATAAAGTATCTCTCTTCTCTAACTAGCTTTGTCCCAGCCAAAGAGGCCTGGGACAGATATCGGAAAGTAAATGGAGATTATAGGTGCTTTGCTATTCCAACATTTAACGCTCCTTCTTCATCACTAAGAGACATTGGTAATATACTTGGGGAACACTTTTATAATTCATCTAGTTCGGCCAACTACAGTGCTAACTTTGTACAGTTGAAAGCTCGTGCCGAGCGACAAAAGCTTGTTATGTCGGGAGGAAATTCAGCATCTTATAACCAACCTTTTACGCGATGCGAGCTTGAGATGGCCCTTAATGTAACTAAGCTCTCTGCCCCTGGGCCCGATAGAATTCACTATGAAATGCTTCGCCACCTTTCTTCGGAATCCCTTGAAAACCTTCTCCTCTTTTTCAATCTTTTGTGGAAAAAAGCATGTTTTCCTCAGGCTTGGAAACATGCACATATCATCCCCCTTCTAAAACCTAATAAAGACCCCTCACAACCATCAAGTTATCGCCCAATTGCACTGACGAGCTGCCTCGGGAAAACATTTGAAAGGCTCATAAACAGGCGACTGGTATACATGTTAGAAAGCCAGAGGGTCTTTGATAATAATCAGTGTGGGTTCCGCCGAGGTCGATCTACCCTTGACCACTTAGTTCGCCTGGAAACTGTGATACGCGAAGCATTTGTAAACAGGCAGCACTGTGTTGCGGTTTTTTTCGACTTAGAAAGGGCATATGACACAGCGTGGAGGTATGGGATTCTCCGAAACCTGTATGCTTGTAATATCCGTGGCCGTATGCTTCGATGCATAAAGGAATATCTGACGGACAGGACTTTTCAAGTTCGTCTTGGTTCAGTCCTATCTGATTCCTTTGTCCAAGAAAATGGAGTCCCTCAAGGGGGTGTTTTAAGTGTGACTTTATTTTTGCTAGCAATGAATTCACTCACACGACTGCTGCCACCTTCAATTACATATTCTCTTTATGCTGATGATATACAGATATCATCGTCCTCTTGTAACCTTTCCAGTTGTGAGCGTCAGTTGCAGTTAGCCATAAACAAACTGTCAAAGTGGGCCGATGAAAATGGGTTCAGGTTCTCTGCTTCAAAAACGGTCTGTGTGCCTTTTTCTTTGCGCCGCGGGTTGTCTTTGGATCCATTCCTGGAATTAAATGGAACCCCTATCCCTGTTAGAAAGGAGCATCGATTTCTTGGTGTAATATTTGATAAAAAGCTTAACTTTATTTCCCACCTTAAAGCTCTGAAGCAAAAATGCCTTCAGTCCATAAACCTTTTGAAAGTTTTATCTCACAAGTCTTGGGGGTCTGATAGAAAATGTATCCTGCAGTTATACAATGCCCTTGTACGATCTCGTCTTGACTACGGTGCAGTAGTGTATGGATCGGCTCGGCCCTCTGCCCTTAAAATGTTGGACCCAGTTCACCATCTCGGCTTGCGACTGGCAACAGGAGCTTTCCGGACGTCCCCCGTCCTCAGTTTGTATGCTGAATCCAATGAGATGTCCCTGAACAAACGACGTACATATCTTAGTCTGACATATGCTTACAAGATTCTGGCCGACCCTCAGCATCCGACGTACTCTTCACTTACAATGTCAAGGTTCTTTCGCCTTTTTGAAAATAAACCAAGTATTGTGACACCGTTAAGCTTCCGTATTAAACATCTTCGCACTTCGCTGCACCTTTCTCTGGACCAGGTCGACCTCATTCGGAAAGCCAACGGTATTCCACCTTGGAAAACACAGCGGGTTGAAGTCGACTGGTCTCTTGCAAAGTTCAACAAGCACGGCATTTCCCATGCTGTAATTAAGCAAGAGTTTGGTGAACTGCAAAATAAGTATGATGGTTATCTTCATGTTTATACAGATGGTGCCAAGACCTCCTCTTTTGTCGGTTGCGCTGTGTATTCTGACAGCTTTTCCAAGGTTCAACGACTTGATTGTATTGCCAGCATTTTTACTGCGGAGCTCTATGCGGTATCAATGGCGATTGAATGCATTATCAATCGGAAAATACTGAGGGCGGTCCTGTTTGTTGACTCTCAAAGTGTGATTCTTGCAGTTTGCTCTCTTAAAGATACTAAAAATATGCGTTGTTCAACAAATTCGATATAAACTTAACTGTGCTTTGCATGGAGGTACAAACATAAAGTTTTGTTGGGTGCCCAGTCACATTGGCATACAAGGCAATGAAGAAGCCGACAAGCTTGCAGGGTCTGCCGGTAACCTTTCACAATCGCTGTCTTGTTTACCCTATCAAGATATTAAGCCCTTGGTGAAGTCCTCGATTCTTCATTCTTGGCAATTGGAATGGGACATGGAGTGCGATAACAAACTCCATGTTACCAAACCTGCTTTGGGAGTTTGGGAAAGCTCTTCATCCAAGAGCCGACTTCATGAAACGTTGTTGTGCCGTCTGAGAATCGGACACTCTTTTATAACCCATAGGTATCTGCTTTCGGGAGGAGATCCTCCAGTCTGCGATCAGTGTGGTGATAGGCTCACTGTTTTGCATATCTTGTGGTTGTGTCCCGGCCTAGAGCCCAAGCGCCGCATTCATTTCCCTGAATTTTTTCAACATCATATCCCATTTCATCCTGCTCTCCTTCTAGGAGAGAATCCTCTGGTCCCTTTTGAACGAGTAATAGAATTTCTTAGTAGTGTTGGCCTTTTACACCGACTCTAGCTTCTTGGTTATCCGTTTGTAAAACCCGTTTTATAGTAGAATGATGCCATCAATTAGTTTGGCGCAGATGGACTCGTAGCTATTGCGCCATAACCCCCCCAAAATCTCTCTCTCGTCCGACGGCGACCTCTGGTGTCAGGGATTTTTACCGTTCATCTTCAGCGAAGCGCGACGGTGGTCGCAGAAATACATATTCTGGAGAATGAAGAGATGCTTACTGATTCCGACGGTGCCCTAGCTCGGTCTGTCTCCCGTGCTCCAACTGCTCGCACGCCACTCAGGCCATTTTAGAGCGCAACTCACACGCGCCCGTTTCCGGCTTTAGCGGCGTCGGCGCAACCACGCTAAATTTAGCGGAAAAATTGACGTCACGTGACTTCAACACCAATTCAATTTCCCCGCTAAATTTAGCGAGAAAATTGACGTCACGTAACTTGGTGTCACGTCACCTATGAACTATGCGTGTGACAGGTTAAGGCGGTTACTGGACGTGCCGCTGTCTTCAGAATGCCTGGCAAGAAGGAGGAGCGGTCTGAAGAGGAGAGCTGAGCGGACATGACGACGTATTGTGTACGCCATCTTTATTTAGTGAAAATGAACGGACATTTAATGCGTAGTTAGCCGCTATGAGATTCGCCCAAATTCAATCATCGGAATATAGTCTTCACAGGACACCATCCATATTATAATATATTTTGACGCTGTCTGCGCATATAGGCTAAATCGTGGTCCAACATTAACACCAGAAAACCAGTGAATTGCCCAACAGTGGCTTGGGTTGCACTTTCGCAAATGCCAACAGGTCGCTTCATTGTCTACACAAAGGAAAAGACCAGCTGCTGCCTGCCAAGACGGCAATCTCACCGACAACCGAATCTTACTCCAAGTAATCAAAAAGTAGTACAGCTCCTCTCTCTTACGACCCCCTCCCCTTTCGTCATACGCCCGTTCTTCATTTGACGATTGGTAACACTGCAATTTATCGCGTCGGAAGGGTATAGATTTATGTCAGTCTGTCATATCTATATTTAGAGGCAAACAACTAGAAAGAGAAAGAACTAAAGGACTGAACGAGTCAAAACAAGTAAAGAAGTATCCAAAAAACACACACACACACACACAAAAACACTTGAGAGTGATTACCGACTATCTCACTGGGTAGCTATGTTCATAATCACATCGAAAGCGTGGTACAAATGAAAGTCTGATAAAGATTTAGGAAAGCAACGCACAAACGAAATAAAAAATATTTTTACAAAATCAGTTTTTGTTTTTACACATTAAACTCTTTGTCACCTCAGTTTTTCGTGCTCCCCATCTATTACAACATACTTCTTGTGATGGTATTTAAACTCGTCGGTTTTGATTCTTTTCAGTGCTTCGCCGCATTTTTGTTTCACCTCTTCTACATCTGCAGACTTTAATTTTGATAACTTGTTTATACGCTTTAATACAAAAATCACCGAGCGCGAGGTCGAATGAGTAGAAAAGGCGGGGCACGTGGGCCATGCCGTTTTCAGTCAAAAGTTGGTGAACACTCAGCGCTGTGTGGGCAAAATGAGAGGCCGAGTTATGTGGAGTCGGTTTCGCTCACCATGACAAAGCACCTGCCCACAACGCGCTAGTGTTTAGTGATTTTTGACCAAAAATGGCATGACTCCCGTTCACCACACTCCCTACATACCCGGCCTCGGCCCATATGAATATGGTTTTGACTCTCCCAGACCAAAAGAAGTTAAAAGCTAGATATTTTGTCGATATGGAAGAGTGTAAACAAAAAGCGGCAGAAGCACTAAAAGCCCCCACAATCTAGGAGTTTAAAAAGATTCTATTCACTAAAAGAAAGGTCTCGACAAGTGGATTGCATCAGTCGGAGAGTTCTTTGAATTTGCTTGAAATTTAAACGTGTAAACATTTATACACCACTTGTAAAACTAAATTCCGGTTATTTGGTACCCATTTATTTGACTTGGAGTACGTATTTAAACTACACCTTGAATAATTTAAAATCAACATTCAAAGAAGTTTTATAATCTACAGTAAAACGTTGAACGCTTACGACTTGCATGTGCAAGCAAACTAACCAAACCTCAATAATTATCTTCTGGATGCAAGATCTAGATTGTTTCAAAACCTGGATAATGTCTTGCATAAACCTACAGTTCTGCAACAATCATTATATTCAAAATTAAAATTAATTCACTGAAACTTTATAAGATGCCGGATTGAATATTTGGCTGCAAGGAACGGAAATGAAGCTGTCTAAAAAAGCTCACCCTTCGCTCTTTCCGTCATTCTACCGGTACTCCGACTGCACCATTATTTGAGGGACGTATCCGAACAGGTGTGATGCAGGTGCTTTCACGTTTTGATTTGTTTCAGACATACTGCTGGCTCTTTGTTGAGAACTGTGCCATGCATGGGAAAGGCAAAAACAAACAAATACTTTTTGAATATAAAATATACAGATCATGTGGTAAAATGGCAATGCCCATACCAGTATAGAAAAGAATAACAGCACACCAGGGTGTAGGTCGTACATTCAATATAGGCAGATGATAAACAGTCACAGCTTCAACAACAAAAATATAACATATTGAGATAAAATTCCATTTGTAAAATTCTACAACTCTTCCAGAAATAGCAGCCTCTTGCGGAAGCCGGTTCTATTCTTCAATGGTAATCGAGGAAAAAAAGTAACGATTTGTACTTCTAACCCCGCGGGTCTTCATTAGTTTTACGTAATTATGGATATTGATCTTAACTGTGTTGCTTCATAACCAGAGCGAAAGTGCCAACTGAACGGTGTATTTTGTGAAGAAAACGATAAAGTTTTATTGCCAGACTTGCAACGCCAAATGAATGTCGACATTCGCGTTCAGCGTGTACTGGCTTATCACATAAACGTTATAGGCTGGCTCTGATAAAAATGAACAAGGGTCTGTATAAATGTAGCAAAAAGACTACGTAAAATGTGGCGAATTTCTAAAATACTGCTTTTTTCTCCATAGGATGAAAGAACAGTCCTCTCGAAAGTCGAATTGCTAACGTAACAGCTGTCAATACCACTTGCACTTCCACCTCACAGCGTACCACGTTATAACTCGGATAACGACATCTGCCACAGCCAAAGCCATATGTTGCAATAGGGAAGTGTAAAAGCGTTTCCAGCAATTTTATATTTTTTTCTATTCCACAGTTTTATGCTTGACGTGACTTTAGTAGAAAATATGCCCTTAGCGCATCTGCGCCTTTGGTTAAACCCCGAGCGTTTTTCAGTAATGACCTAAATTAACGAATTGAAGATTCAACGCGTTCTCATACGAAAGCTAAACTCAGATATTAACGACTGAGGACTAAATAAAAAGTCAGCAGGTTAGCGTTTTCAACTTTCAACTGCCTAGAAAGTATCTTACTTTTAACTATCATCTAGACCAGTGGTCGGCAAACAGCGGCCCGCGGGCCGGACCCGGCCCGCGAGGCAGTATCATCCGGCCCCCCAACCCCCACGTACCCCCCCCCCCCCCCAACGCGGTCAGCTTAAAAAAAGAAAAAGAGATAAAGTGGACTAATTCTTTGCCCGTTGCGTGTCGAGAGACATTTGTTTATTTCAAAATTCATTTAAAGCAGATCTTAGCCAGGTTCGAGAGTGTTACCAGATAGAGCTGGCCAATCTGCAAAGATATAATAATTAAAAGAGCGCATTTGCAGCAAACGACCTTGTTACATTTTATGCTGGCCTTGCGGATTTTACGTTCATGAATCTTTAGAAACTCGCAGCCACCATGATTACAATGATTACAGTGTTCGGGAGCACATATGTCTGCGAGTGGACTTTTTCACGAATGAAGTGCATAAAATCCAGCTTGCGCTCACGAATGACTGACGAGAACCTCCACAATGTTTTGCGACTCGCAGTTAGTAGCTTGAATGTGGATGTCCGTAGTTTGGCGAGCCCAGTTTTCAACACCAGATGTCTCACTGAGAGGAGTTTCTAGCTTTTCGTGGAAATGTTGTATATCATATTGTGTGTCGTGAACTAAAGATACTATTCATTTTGGATTTATGTACGTCAATGTAAGTTCGTGCAAGTTCCTGGTGGCCTCAAAGGGACAGCCGGCTTTTCGCTAGGAATCTTCAAAATCTAAGAAGCTAAGCCCACTGGCGAGACGCTGTCAGGCGCTCTGATTCTCATAAGAGGTTCGCACTCAAGTTCTTCCCGCCAGCTTCGACCACCTCCGTATTTTGCTTAAACTTCCCACTTTTTGGGCGCAAAATGGCAGTAAAATGATTGTCCAATAAACAGAGGACGCCCACAAAGGAAAGGGGGGGGGTAGTTTCAGAAACACTGAGCTAGGTGTTTTCCCCCTTCCCTTAACCTCCCCCCTCCCCCCCCCATCCAAAAAGAAAAAAAGGAATCCCAAAACATACAAGGTATGCTTTACCGTAACGATAAAGGACTCATTACCAAACGCTCATCCTCACGCCGAAATGTAGCGTTAGCGGTCCGGACTAGATGTCGCAATTTCTGAAGTAACCGCTCCTCATTCAAAAGTTATGTGCGATTTTGAAATTTTTAATGAAGAAAAAGGGGCCGACGAAGACCTCAGGTAAATGAAGTTGAATGGCGCCAGTCACCGAAAACAAACCGAATTTTTACAGTGTAATTTTCAGAAATTAACGTAACTTTTAACGCGACTGCGTTTAGGAGCTCGTGTCGCAGAAAATCCAGCGTCGGTGGGACCAAGAAGTCCCATAATGCCATGGGAGCAGCCACGCACGACGTCAACTGTGACGTTATGACCCTATTCACACGGTAAATTTGGCGGGAAAAGTTTTGTTAAATTTAGCCGAACATTTTCCTGCGAGATATAACGAAACGTTTTTCCCGCCAAATTTCACGAAAAGTTTTCCCGCCAAATGTGGCAGAAACTTTTCCCGCCAAACTTAGCAGAGACTTTTCCCGCCAAGTTTAGCGAAAAACGTTCTTGGAAAATTTAGCAAACAATTTTCCCGCCAAATTTGGCAGAAAAGATTCCCGTTGAATTTAGCGTGTCGATAGGCTCATGACGTCACACGCGACGTCATGTGACGTGACGTGGCACGTGACGGCGCCGTTTTCACCACGCACAGACACTTGCGGGGCTTGGGAACGAGCTCGGGTTTAAATGAGAAAGCTTTGCGAGCGGAGCTCGATAAAGCTACTGCGTCTCACTCATAAAGGTGAGGCTTAAGCGTCCGCCATTTGTTTTATAAATGAGATTACGGTTAGTTTCGTACCGCTAAGGCTACATTTGGGCCGAGGATGAGTGTTGGGCGATGCGTGGTTTGTTTTTGCGGTGGAAAATAAACGTTGTAAATTGTATTAGCAAACGCTGCACAAAACAGACCAGAGAGCGTGGTTCCGCAAACTACTTTGTACAAGCACTGGTGCCAGAAAGCACGTTTTTTTGTGCCACAACTTGCGCCGTTCTTCACAACGCCGCACCAAACAAGAATAATTTGTTCTCTCAAATGAATGGTTTGCACTGTCTTCACATCAGCTACCAATTTCAGTGGCCTTGCCACAGATTGCGTACCTTTTGCAGCATGCGTTCCCTACCACAAAATTTGTTTTTTTCTCAGCAAGAAAACTGGCAATGATCACCAGCGTAAAGCGACGACATCACGTGCAAGCCATTTTATAGAGAAACAGTTTCATTCCCAATGAAATGAAGTATTCGCAAGATGTCATCCAAGGAGACAGCCTTAACCGTCCAAGTTATGGAGTTTTCCAGTACGGAGCAGTCTCGCGGGTAATGTGACTAGGGAAAAGTTTATGGCACATGACTGATGAAGCACAGAGCTGTAAGGTGAGGGCCCAGATACACGTGCACGTAAAACTGAATGTAACGGGAGCCTCCCGATGACAGTATTTCGCAAAGTTTCAAGCTCATGCTGATGCCCTAGAGGGATCAATATTAGGATAGCATTGCAACTTCATGTTCTCCTTCTACTGAAACATCGCATATTGGATTTTTTTTTCAAATAATTATACACTGCATTTGCCTTCAAATTTATCATGCGAGCACGTGGCTCATCTTTACTTCGCCTGTGACCCGGTGTTTCACACTGCCGAATAGAGAACAAAGAAATAGGTTACCGGAGACCGGCTCACAGCTGCCTTATTTTCATACATGATTGAAAAACCCCGAGACTGGAGGTAACGACACGCACATTCAAAAGTCTTAAACACAGCTGAAATTTTATTTTCCAGAACCTGCTTAAATAGCCAGGTTTAACCAGGTTCTGGGAAATAAAGTTTCAGCTGTGTTTGAGACTTTTGAGTGTGTGTGTCATTACCTCTAGTCTCGTTTTTTTAAATTATGTTTAATATACACCAGCTCGTTTGCGCTCTAAGATTTATTTTATTTATTTTCGAGTAGTGTCCTCCCGTGTCGGACTCAAGCAGTGCTGCGCACTTCGTACAGTCAAACTTCGGAAACGTTAAATATTGATATAAATGTTAGTCGCAAATTTAACAGCGTCGAAAATGAGCCTACCTTGTTGTTAAAGATGTATACATCTTAAGTGAATGCATTCCCCATTACGAAAAATGCTATGCAAAAATATTTATTGGCGTTTTTATTTGGGATAGGCACGGTTACCAGTGAATTCCAGTCTTAAATACATTTTTTTATTTGGAAGATTATAAGCGAATACGTGTTCCTGACATATAAAGCAAATTTCAAATATAGAAGACTTATTTTATGCGTCAAGGACAGCAACTTTACGTCTCCGTGGACTTCTCAATAAGAAAATACACAGGGACGCGTGGTGTAGCTTTGAGGATCTCTTGGTATTACCCTCAGATCTAAAGAAGGTCACTAGAGAGCCGCTATGTCAGATAGAGCGTCAAATACCACTTTGGTTTTTAAAAAAGTAGTGGATTAGCCAGAGCGTTGCCTATTCTGCAATTTAATTGACCGGCATCTTGTCAAGAACCGAACTTTACCTCAGCCAGGCTGGACCAATTTATCTTTGTAGGAAAACAACTGTCCACTTGTTTATGCGTAGTTTCAGACCAGCTTCTATTTGAGGAGGAAGGCACGTGCATATTAGATTGATTCCTTTTTGCATGATTGTCGCCTATATCACGGCTGAATGTAAACAGTGCTCGTCAGTAAAACGGGTGTCGTGATTGTCACTGAGCGTTTCTATAAAACAAATCGACCGAACAAACTTATTCAAGAGTTTTGATGGCATATAGAAATTTTAATTTTAGCTTGCCTATATAGCGTGAAGTATATTTCGTGAAAATATATTTTACGATAGATATGCTGACGAAGTGGGTATTCCATAATTTTATGTACCGAAATAAATACTTTATGT
>JAZHYW010046065.1:0-45913 GCA_037355805.1 Ixodes ricinus | reverse complement strand
AGCGCTTGCGCGGTGCCGGGAATTAAGCACGTAAAAGAACTTCCTGTACCACCACAAGCAACATCATGAAAGGGTAAAACGAACCTTAAGATGATGTTAGTGGCCTACACAGAGCGCAACAAGGACTGACGCAAACTGCTCGAGCTGGCATCTGCAACCCGTACGACGACTAATCGGTCAACGGGCCTCACCGCCCAACTGAATTTTGCAAGGAGGCCTGCGTTCCTGCCACCAGCCTTCTTCTACAGAGTCTGGGGGAAGGGTTCGGCCCCTACGAAGTTCGCAGGACACCCGCAGCGCTTCTCCGATAACCTTCGACAGGCCCGGAGAGAACCACGTCGGTTGCACCAGCAGGCAGAACAGTGCCAAACGAGGGCGACGTACCCCTGTATGTCCGCTGGTTGTGAGATTTTCGCCCGGCCCACCACCCACTGAGGACGCCGCCCGAGGCTCGCAGCCTCCTCGCTATCAGGTGGAAGGTCCGGTTTAGCGTACGTGAAAGTGCTCTCACCACCACGCATGTCAGTTCACTGTGAGTCTAATGAGGAAACCGGGACCTGTCTATACCAGCTTCCAAAACGAGTTTTTCAAGCAGAAGACGAAGATTTTCGCAGGACCAGAACGACACCGACGCAACAAGTTCCGGAAACCCCTTGTCTCCACCAAGGCGGCTGTATAACCTGCGACGTCGGTGACACGAAAGCGTTAGGAACCATTTTTTCTCCTTCGGCTTCGCCCCCCCCGCATATTGGGGGTAGTTTTCATGCTTCCTGGATCTGCTCCCTTTTCAAGAGAGGGGGAGAAGATTGTGTAACTCCACCTCAGATCCGTTATTTCGAACTATCTGGAAAGGGCAGCGAAGATAACGTCAGGGCTCAGCCCTCAACTGAGCCCCATGTCGTCTGCTTCCTTGTTTTTCTATGGAGCTGGCTCATGGACAACACCGTCGCCACACCCGCCATCGGAACGACACAAAGGTATTTCATCATGGACCGGCCACTAAGGACTTGCTCAGGGAGTTTGTCCAGAGCAATTTCCGATACAACGGAGAAATGCTGGCAATACTGCAGAACTTTCCCGACCCGAGGCGAATTTCGCCCTTAATATTGCAAAGGTTCGGAGGCGACGTCCACAGAGCGGATTGGCTGGATAGCTCGTAGCGTCCGCTGCGTCCGGCCGGAAGGTCCCGAGGCAAACTACGTCACGATTGCGGCTGACATGTGACGTGCTCTCCGTGTTGCTCCGAGTGTTTGCCAGGGTGGGCCGTTTATAATAAAAACACAGCCATCAGGCTCAATATACAGAACGTGCGATGGTCATTTACGGATATTGTGGATCATATTCAGCCTATATGTGAATACGACGCCGGTATATTTCAAATATCGTTGAAGTATCCCTTTAAGAAAATCAGTGACTTTTCGAAACTGCTTGTGCAGCTCGTAGTTTCCCTATTGTCTTGCCACCATAGCAGCGCCATCATACATGCCTATTTGTTCTATTGACGTTAAAAATGCCGAATAGCCCGAAAGCAGAAAATAATCAATACTCGTTACAACGGTACCACGTTGTTCTGTAAACCATAATGACATCAATATTCGGTCAAACACAGTATAACAAAACACAAATAATCATGCTTATTCCTTGCGCATCTAGAAGACTTAGGGGGTAACATTTCTGAAAAAAAGGTATATTTTCACATCGCTTGTCCCATATAAGACACACCCAACACTGCTTGATTTACGTACAGAGCACTGACGTCGAACCGACGTGTACTGAATCTTCACTGTAGCGGCTTAATAGCCAAGGTGCACAACTTATTAAATTGCTATTGTGCGTAAGTTACGCAATACAAATGTAAAGAAACCGCAGTTTGGAAGCGCTTTTACTGCAAAACCTCAGTGTTTTAACTTTGTAAGTTTCTTATACGCACTTTTAGCTGTTTAATAAGCTATATCGCACCGTTATCAAGCCCCCTCGTTAGATTTGGGGCCGCCTGTTCTGACGTCAGTGAGTACGTCGACGGAAATTTTGGGTGCATTATATGAGACAACAATGTAAGACGGCACCTTTTTTTTAGAGAGGTAGTGTATTTTGAGATGCACATTCTTCTAAACAGAAGGTTTAAATGAGAGGCGTAATCACGGCTTCAAGCATGGTTCAGGAAGAATAAACAACAAAAAGTAACACAAAAGTTATACAATACATACTAGGTTGCTGTTATCATGCAAACATCCCCAGCTCCCGTTACTTTCACAACAGACGTTTTTTTCGGTCTTACGAGCAAAAATTGTTCCGTTTCACACCCAACCAATTTTTCATTTACATTCTTTCGTTTCAGCGAAAGTCATTCTCAGTAGCTTTCTCAGTGCGGGGCATAGGTGTTCGTTCACGAAAATTGAAGGTATTCGATCTCATGTCTACGTCATCGCAATTGACGCGCCGCTTTCACGGCATAAGCAGGGACTTCACCGCGCTTCTGAATTGAACAATATTTTGGGCTGTGCTATTTGGGACGTACACGTGGTGGCATACTTCAATATCAGTTGAAGCACGCGATCAACAATTGCAAGCCCCCCCCCCCCCTTTTCTACATTCGCGAGCATGGTTTTCGCTCAGTTAAAAGGGAATTCCTTTTACCTCGATCGTTCTACTTCCGCCTTTATCGCCCGCAATTTAATGCACGAATTTCGGTCCCTCGAGTCAGCTGACGTAAATGCTTGCATTCCGCCCAAAGCCGTCGCCTTGAGCCTCTAAGCTCCGCATTGTGCTTCGTGACGGCCTTCACCTTATACCTTATTTCTTCAAACTTTTGTTTGAATCCATACTTGTTTTTGCTTTTTTGAAATCCTTACGCCATTCTTTTTGATTGAGCCCTTCAATTTGTAATGACATGAGACGGACGCATCGCCTGTTTGGTCACGAATGGTAGATTTTCTTTGCTTTTCTTGATAAGATATGTGTGATACGCTTGATAACCGAAAACATAAAGCCTGCTAGGCAATGCGAAAATAGTGAATCTTGTCAGTATATTACACTTCCCCTCTTAGTAAGATGCACAGTCTCGCTCTCCGCAATAAACCGTAACGTCCCAGTCGGGAGACTGGTCGACGCAGTCTTGACGACCTTTGAGGACGAAAACTTGTCGGTTAGTCAGGAACCTCTGCATCTGGCGATATTACTTGATCCGTTGGCTCGTGTTTAAAGGTGACGGGTGGCAGTTGACCAGGATTCTCCCGGCTAGTTGTGTTGATGCTCACGTCAAGCCAAGCCTTGCGCAGCTGGTCACGGTGGCGTCGATGAATCTCGCCACCCTCCTCCTGCACTCTATACAAGACTGTGCCCATTATGGCAACCAAACTTGCTGCTTTCCATCGCGAGCCGGGGTGAAACGTCTCGTGTAGACCGCATTCCTTAGCGGGAGCTTTTTTATCTTTGGGATTGGTCTCTCCGGTTTTTTAATCAGATCTAAATTAACCCTGTCTAGTGGCGAACGCAACTTCCATCCCATCATGAGCTCAGCTAGTGTCTTGCTGGGTCACTGAGGGGGGGGAGTTGGTGCTGTTTGAATAGAATTCGCGAGATATATTACTGAGTATCTTTGCGATTGCGCCTTGAGTGTCCCCTACACCTCCTATTTATCCGCTCTGCCGTGCGATTGCTTGCAGGGTGGTATGAAGCTGTGTACGCAAAGCGGAAAACATTCAGCCTGAAGAAGTTTGCATCTCCTGGATGGAAAGTGCAGTTCCGTTATCAGACAAAATGATGTCCGTCAAACGATGTGTTGCAAGACAGTGGTGCAGCCTTTTGATTACGGCAGTCGAGGTCATCGGTGGCATGATTCCACTTCCACCCAGTTGGAATATGCAGAAAAGATTACCAAGAAACACGCGCTTTTGACTTGAGCTGCGAAGTCGACGTGCAACCTGCTCCAGGGCTACTCTGGCTTAATCCAGAAGTGTACTGGTGCTCTGGTGTAGCTCTGACGGTTGGTTTAACAGTTTTCGCAGAAGCGCGCAAGATTTTTTCTTTCTTGATCGACTTTCGGCCATCAGATTAGGCTACGAGTTGTTGCCTTCATCACCGTCATCGCAGGATGATTTGCATAGAAGAGCCACAGTACCGGCTCTTGGGGTTTTCGGAATCACTACAGGGTTACCGATAGCAAGCAGTATGAATGCACTGAAAGCTCTCCTATTGAAAAAATGTCTGTGAGGCCCACTAGAATTTCCTGTGAGGCTCTGAGAGGCCTTTTAGGATATCCTGAAATGTCTGATGGGCCCTTTAGACTCCTCTAGTAGGTCTGTGGGGCCCATCAAGATATCTTTCTGACAGGTGTGCGTTCCTTCAGGATCGTCCTAAAAGGTCTGTGTGGCCTTTCAGGGCCGTTCTAAAGGGTCTGTGAAACCCACCAGACATTATCAGGAGGACCTCGTAGAATTCATCCCAAGACAGTAGTGCGTAAACGTGCTCTGTTCATCGGCAGACCGCTTCGGTGACGCGAGTGCGTAAACCTGTTGTCTCGCACTTTATATCGGTTCATTCTGTAGACGCAGTTGCAAGCGAATATTGCTTTGATCGAAACTATTTGAGTGCAAACGATGCGCACATATCGCCGCCCATTGAGAACAGATAGAAGTCTATCGAGCTAGCTTTATCGAACGATCTCGCCCCCTCGCCCCCCCCCCCAGCCGCCCGCCCAACAAAAGTAAGCCAAGCCGGTCCGAAATGTGTGACATATGCGACGGACAGCAGACGGACTTATACGTATTGCTTATGTTTACATTTCCTAGCACCGTCTGCGTGTATACAGCGTTTCAATATTTACGAATTCAAGGCCCACCAGCGCTTGGTTGTTGCTTCAGAAACGGAGCGTTGAAAATGCGATTTATTGAGAAATTGCCGGCATTTTAGCCGGCATAAGATCGCGGCTTCCAAACGTGTCTTCGGGCTGCCGAAGCAAGTCCCGGCCGCAACCCCGCACTCGCCCCCGCACTGCCAAGATCCCTCCTTCTCTTTGGGAGAGGGGGTTTGACCACGCAGACCACGGCATCCGGAATGTGGAGTGCCCCGAAAGCAAAGTAGTTTGCTTTTACCAGCGCCCGACTGGGAGGGGCGCCTTGAAATTAGAGTCGCTGTGACATCCCCAACATCCCCGCGTCCGGATTGGTCAATTTGCTGCCGGTGGCAACGGTCGGAGGTCGGCGGGAAAGTCTTTGTTCCTGTTGGCTGTTGGCGCTCGGTGAGCTCGTGTGAAGGCGCTGTTTGTGCGAACGAAGTCTGTGCATTCCTGCGGCGACTTTCCTCGGCTGGTTCTTCGGAAGTCTGGGCGGCACGGGGCTGTTTTCGATATCTGGGTGGTACACACGGATGGCCCTACTCACCAGGAATCGTGCGTCCGAGAACGCAGCCACGCTGAAGGTCGGACAAGCGTCGTTGGCCTGGGATGAAGCCGCCAAGCGTTCCGGCTTCTCATTCCCTCGAATGCCGCAGTGGGCCAGCAGCCACTGGAAGACATTTCTCCATCCTTGGTGCTGCAACATGATCGCCGCGTTCGCCAACTCTCTGGTGAGCGGTGGTGCACGCTCCAGGTTGGCGAGCTGGGTCAGTGCCGCCTTCGAGTCGCTCAGGATTACCAGGCGGTCAGGCGCACTCTCTGCTTCAGCCAAGGCCAGTGCCCGGCGAAGCGCCGCCAGCCAGCTCGGCCGTCACCGAGCGTGCAAAGGAGAGGCGCTTCGCTGCTCGTGCTCCGAAGTTTGTCGACACCGTGCACCGTGCTGCGGCGGTTACTGTGCGTGCGTCGTGGTCGACGGACTCGTCAGTGTAGCATCGCGCCCATCCCTTGAAGCGCTCTTTGTGTTTTGGGCCCGCGAGGTCGGTTTTGACGGACTCGTCCGTGTAGCATCGCGCCGATCGCGCCCATCCCTTGAAGCGCTCTTTGTGTTTCGGGCCCTCGAGGTCGACGTTGAGTTCCACTCCGAGCGGTGCATCTGTTCGGTTTTATTAGTTGAACTTCCATACGTCTCAGGAATTTACCCAGCGGCATTGTGAGTACCTCGAAATATATTTTTTTGCGACAAACAACTCTGTTGTCCTTATTTGGTCTGATCACTTGTCTGTAGCTGCTTGCGCGCAAGTTTGAGTGAACGCCCTGCATACATTTTGATCCGCCGCGGCTTTCCGGAAAGCTGCATTTCTAAGGTATGTTGGCTAAGGGGTTAGGCTGAAGGGCTAAAGTCTGAAGTTTTGAAGTCTGATGTGCTGAAATCTGAAGTCTTAAAGTCTGAAGTCTTGAAGTCTTGAAGTCTTGAAGTCTGAAGTCTTGAAGTTTGAAGTCTTGAAGGTCTAGTAGGGTCCCATAACACATCAGGGCTGAAAGGTCTTTTTTCCAATAGGGCTGTTTCCTCACTTCAAAAAAGCAGGCGCCTTCGCCTACCACGACAGGCCTGGTGCCTAAGCACCGGGAACTTTCGCCGAGAGGTTAAATCCCAATCAATGGAAGCCCCAGGCGCCTGAGTTTGAACCCCTCAGTGCCCGCACATTGGTCGACGCATGCAGCGGGGACCGCGAAACCTCAAAGGGGTCGGCTGCAGCTTTCTTATGGCGAAACCCGGCTGTCTGACTCTCTACAAGATCATCAAAGGCGGAAAGGTCCTAGCGTCAGCCGAGAGGCGGCTGCAACGTTGGAATGCACCAGCGGAGCCGAAGGCAGCTGACGACGTGGGAGTGAAGGGGGCAACGTGGGAGAGCAAGGACAGTCTGACGCCTGCTTCAATTGCGGACAGCGTGGCCACGTGCGCAACCAGTGCCCACACCGTCGTCCCCGTGAGCAAAGGCAGGAAAACCGCTGAGGCCAGAGGCGGTGAACCGGGCGCTCTAACCACCGATGGCCACGGCCAACCTCAAAACCTCTGAGTCGCCAGGAATGCTCCCTTCTGTCTCTCCAACCTACGGACCAGGATATCCAACTAGGCATGACAATTTGCTCACTTGACGAGCCTTTTGCCGCACAGGCCGACACCGGAGCGGGAACTTCACTTATTGGAGACGTCGTTTTCGAGTTGTGTAAAACGAAGAATGTAATATTTAGCTCCTCGAGCACGCTTTTGAAATTAGCGTCAGGATCACCGTTTAATGCAGCAGGCGCCATAAGCCTTCTAATTTCTTTTAACGAAAAGAAAACGCGTCAGCGCTTTTCTTTATCTGCCCGGATTGACCTTTTTTATTATCTTGGACCGAGACTTTATCGCAAGCGAAATATTTCGCTCAACTTTGCTTCAGGCGGCTACCGGCTGAGCAACCAGCCTAATGTCACACCTTTTACGCAAATCGAATTTAGGGGTTTTACGTGCCAAACCAAGAGAGGTGCATTTTTCAAGGGTGATCTGTCAAACCGGCAGATTGCATTGCTGAGGACAATCTTAAGCTGTTACAGGTGTTTCTCGATAGACTGGGAAGAACAACGACGTCACGCATGTAAGCTATCGTAAACTTGTACTTTGTCACCGAGAACGATGTCCATTGGTGCTGAAAACTAGTGGGCAAGTTCGAAAGACCGAAAGGCGATCTCACAATTCCTGTGACAGCTAAATGCGGTCTTCGGGGCATCAGCGTTGTCTGCCTCGATCGTCAGGAAACATCGACTGCATTCCAGAGTGGTGAACACTTTCGCGTTGCCAATCGCGTTCATGATCGAGTCGAACGAAGGGAAAGGGTATGAATCTCTCACTGTGACCGCGTTGAGTTGGCGCTAGTCCACGCAGAAGCGTGCGAGCCGTCTGTTTTCGGTGGCAACTTGCAGGGCTACGGGGAAGCCGCGGACTCTGGGACTCTCAACCAGCTCTGGTGTCCAGCATCTCCTTCTGAGCGGCGTTTAGGAGGGCTGGCTTGTGGACGCTGAGTGGTCTCAGGTTACACCGCAAGGCCTGGCGTCACCAGTCTCGATGCGATGCAGGAGCACGTCGGCCTTGCCCTAAACTTCTCTGAATATTGGTGTGTACGGCCGCAAGATGCTCTCCAGCTGGACTCTCTGCAGGCGTGTCCAGTTCCCAGCGTGCAGAAGCGGCTGCTGGAGAGCATCTTGCGGCCGTACACACCAATATTCAGACAAGTTTAGGGCAAGGCCGACGTGCTCCTGCATCGCATCGAGACTGGTGACGCCAGGCCTTTGCGGTGTAACCCGAGACCACTCAGCGTCCACAAGCCAGCCCTCCTAAACGCCGCTCAGAAGGAGATGCTGGACACCAGAGCTGGTTGAGAGTCCCAGAGTCCGCGGGCTTCCCCGCAGCCTTGCAAGTTGCCACCGAAACGACGGCTCGCACGCCTCTGCGTGGACTAGCGCCAACTCAACGCGGTCACAGTGAGAGATTCATACCCTTCCCTTCGTTCGACTCGATCATGAACGCGATTGGCAACGCGAAAGTGTTCACCAGCTCAGAATGCAGTCGATGTTTCCTGACGATCGAGGCAGACAACGCTGATGCCCCGAAGACCGCATTTAGCTGTCACAGGGAATTGTGAGATCGCCTTCCTTTCGGTCTTTCGAACTTGCCCACTAGTTTTCAGCACCTAATGGACATCGTTCTCGGTGACAGGAAGTACAAGTTTACGATAGCTTACATGCGTGACGTCGTTGTTTCTTCCCAGTCTATCGAGAAACACCTGTAACAGCTTAAGATTGTCCTCAAGCAATTGCAATCTGCCGGTTTGACAGATCATTCTTGAAAATGCACCTCTCTTCTCCGAAAATTAACATTATTCGTTTCGTAGTGATCAGTGGAGTTCTCCGCCCGAACGAAGATAAGCTGAGTGCGATAACCGAATACCCGCAGTCAAACAACGTCAAAAGCTTGCAAAACTGCTTAGGATTGACATGATTTATCGCCAACTTATCCCACACTGCGCCCAGATCGCTAACCCCTTGACTCTACTTTTGCGCAAAGGAGAAAAGTAGCGTTGGGAAAAGAGCAACAGGAAGCTTCTCTTCGGCTCTCAAGGGCGGCAAACGACGCCGCTTTGTTACACCTGCCAGATCGTGACCGACCGTTTGTTGCTCAAACAGACGCAAGCAATTCCGGACTAGGCAACGATACCAAGCAAAACAGAAAGTTACAGCACTGGATCCTAAAGCCGGGATCACACTGCTGGCAATGAGTTCAAGAACAAAACTTGGCAGGCGGCATTCAAACAACGGATGTTGCGGTGAGTCGTGTTTGCAGACAGCATTTTGTATGGTGTATGAGCTGTGTGGCCCCGGCATAAGGGATCATTATAAAAAAAAATACGTCGGGACAAGCACCTGCTCTCCCACTTCTAAACTCTCTCTAAGCGACCGCTACAACCTCATTCTTCGCCGAAGCAACTTTGTTCGGCAGCCCAAAACGAAACACAGAAGGCCACGTCACCCACTCTGCTTGACCACTTTAACAAAGAAACTTCAAGATCACCACCACTCAAAACCCAGGAAGCCGTCGTAGTTCAGAGCCTTCACAAAACGAAGCCTTGTTAACAGTGTTCCCGTGTTTTAGTATTGTTAACGATGATTTTATCAAGCGCTTGGGATAATTTTGTTCCTCCAATTATACTAAAGCACGTTTGTACCGCACAGCGGTACGCGATTGTTACATTTGGCAATATCTTTATATATTTCAGACTATTTGTCCTTAACTTTTGTTCAACGTTTATGTTCTGATAAGCGTTCATTTCTACAACCTTCAGTTTGCCCGATATAAGACAGGCCACAATCAAGAGGAACCTATTACACAATCCCTGACACACACAGGTCATTTTGTTCCCTGTGCTTCTTCGCAAAACCTGTATTTATTGAAGCAAAGGGGGTCATCTGGATGAGCCTATCATTTGTACGAAAGCAAAGGCTAACATTAAACGTGTTGGCCAGTGCTTTGATGTTCTGAAATATTCTGAGAAATTTGGGAAAAACTACTCGGTTCGAAGGTTTAGTACTCTTTTGAACAAATGTCTTGAAGTATACTCCCGAGGATAACTGGTAATTATGAAGAGCTCTATAAGGCGATTAAGAGATTAACAAATCAAATGAAAACTGGCCTTTTGAACGGCTGCATTGACAAGGTTCAGAATTCTTCCTACTTTTACATGCTTTGATTGGCAGCCACAAAAATGTGGAAGAGGTTTGCTGCGTACTTTTCATGTTCTCTACAAAGGCCGGCATTAATTTCAAGTTGAAGACCCAGGTATCGCATCTAACCGTCCCTCGGCTTTTCTATGGAAAACTTTAACTCCGGAGCACTTTCACCCACTCATTTCTCAAGAGATCCCCCTGAGACAGGTTGGTAAATCAAACTAAAACATCTTCAGCGTGCTTTGTACCTAAAAATGTTTTGTTGAACGCGAAAAGCGTCGCTTACAGGCCATCATTTTCTCGACAGCGGAGGAACTTCAAACGGGTGGACTACGCTTGTGGGCGGAGCTTCTAGACCATTTATGACTTGTCACCGACTATGGGACATCTAACCATCGACGGGTGTTGTCTTAATTCGAAAGGCGCGGACGTTACGCCAGCCTGACACGTGGCGATTTGTTGCCGGTTCACGGTTTGACGTAAGCGGTCGGGAAGAATCGGTCCGGAAGCGGCAGGCAAATTCGCGTCCCGTCCATGCGATCCCAGCCGCTTTGTGGTTGAAAACGCGCGTTTAGAATGGAAACGACAGTCTGTTTCTCGTGTGACGAGCCATAAGTCCCTCACCCTTTTTTTTTCCTGCAGCCTCCAAGCGGCAGCGGCAGGAAGTCCAGAGCCTGAACTGGAAAGCGAGTTGCCTCATGCCTCCTCCCCTTCATGGGGTCGAAATATTTCACGCCATGGAAGACCGGTCCTCACTTCTATTTACATGCCAGATTATCTGTGTTTTTTTATAGCCTGCAATATTTAGGTTCGAAGCAAAAAGTACTTCGAGAATATTAAAGTTTCTTAGCACCCCACCCCGGTGGTGTGGAGCTTAATTTATGTATGACGAATACTATACATACACTAAAGATGGAGATAGTTTGAATGACACTTACCAGGAAACGCCACACCTGAAGACGAAAAAAAAGACAAACTCAGAAGTTGAGGCAGTAACACGGTAGATTGCATGTGTAAATCTTTCGAAAAAAATGTATATAACGTTAAGAAACACCGGTTACACAGTTTGAAACAATTAACGACACGATTACACACAATCTAAGGTAAAGGTGTTTATAAAAAGCACTGGGTGTTCACGAGGAAACAAAAGCCGCGTGTTTGACACAAAAAAAATATACGCATTGTCAGACGCTATGTTTGTACTCGCCACCCAAATATAGTTTTAGCGACTGAGACCAGACGTCAACGTTTGAGTATCTGCCGTCATTTGATTCAAAATTTATACAAGATTTTCGAACATTTCAATAAGAAAGTGACGATCAACGAGCCCTACTCATAGATAGAAATAAACGGTGTCTGCTACCGAGATGTATTTTTATTTTCTCACTGACAATGACACCGTATCAAGGAACGATCTGGCTTGAGCCTGTATCTTTGACATTCATGGATAATGTGCAGGCGAACATTCAGTATTGAGGTGCCTGCAACTAACCTATTGTCCTATTCGTGCTCTAATTAATATCTTGTAGTTATAATAGTGAAAAGGTTTTATGAAAGCATAAATTGATTTCTAACGGAACACTACCATCCCAAAATTTAGTACGTCCCTCCGTTCGTGCATTTTCCGTTACATTCACGTCACGAGATCAGTTTCCCACTAAACTTAGCGGAAAAATTGACGGCACGTTACCTTTGTACTCAGTTTTCCTTTTACATTCATCGTGAACATTTGTAGAAGTAAAGGTTCTTTACTGCCCGAAACGACCGTATAATGCCCTTAAACAGACTTAAACGATTTCTCTTCAAATCCTGCATTTTATACATTTTATGACTTTGGAGATGAGGGCCGTTGTTAATGCTTATATTTACCGTTTAAAGCCCTTTTTATGGCGAAATGTTTTTCTAAATGTCCAAGAGAAGCTTCAATAACGATATACAGGGTGATTCAAGGGAGGCCAGGCTCTTTGAATCGACCTCGAAATTCGATTTCTTAACCTATCGCGCTACGACTTTGTGCAGCGTTGCCCACAGATGGTGCATTTTTTTGTGTAAAATTTGCAAAGAGCGAACTTACCTGAGGAAAAAGTAAAGAAAGAAAAAGGCCTAGCTCCTATAGAAACGCAGCGACGCCACCTGTCTTCAAACAACATGGCGCCGTTTCGCACGGGAGACAAGAGTTGGCGCAACGAACGCCGCCAACGCAGAGGCTCTGCGCCAACGAACGAGCATGCGGCGCCGAGAGCCAGCGTCTTTAGTAGACGATCTTTTCGACACAAAAGCGGCGCGCGTTCCGCAGGCGGCGACAGTCGCAGAAACAAAAACAGGCGCGGTAACAAGGAACTGCAGCTCCTTGTCTGCTAAAGACGCCGGCTCTCGGCGTCGTATGCTCGTTCGTTGGCGGCAGTTGGCGTCGCGACCGCTTTCGCCATCTCTTGTCTCCCGTGCGAAACGGCGCCGTGTTGTTTGAAAACCAGTGTCGCTGCGTTTCCATAGGAGCTAAGCCTTTTCTTTCTTTACTTTTTCCTTAAATAAGATTGCTCTTTGCAAATTTTACAAAAAAATGCACCATCTGTGGGCAACGCTGCACAAAATCGTAGCGCGATAGGTTCAGAAACCAAATTTTGCGGTTGATTTAAAGAGCCTGGCCTCCGCTTGAATTACCCGATACAAAAAAGTTCCCCGCGTACTTAAAGGCCAAAACGAAGTATCGCATCTTGGTATGCGAACGCGAAAGGAGACAAGGGACACACAAAAACACGTCAGATCTGGACAGCGTTCAACTCGCAAAAAGAGCATTCTCTCTTGCGGCGTGCATAGCCCGCGTGATCTTGACAGCGCCCCTGCTATCTCAAGGTTATTCTCATCCCTCTCTCCCCTGACCGAGGCTCCCTATTCAGTTCCAGCAATCAAGAAACCCTTCCTTCTTTCTGCTCAAATTAATGTCACATTCGTCTTGGGCGCACCGCACCGCACCGCGCTGCACCGACGGACGCGTCACGTTCACCTGGTCGTGTCGGTGCGGCTGCACTACATTCGCCTGGTACTTCATGCGGCGCGCGGCACCGGTGCGTTGCTGCACCAGCTGCACCGTCGGAAGGAGACCATGCAGGTCCTCGCACTGCGACCTTGAGTTAACGCTCTCCGCTTCCTTCGGCACCTCCTCTCTCTCTCGCCCCTTCGTTGGTCTTCCTTCCTCGTTTCGCGAAACATGGCGGCCCGGACCTCGAGAGAACGTGATGTCGGCGCTGCTATCTTCTTTCCTCAAGCCCTCTGCTCTGGCTACGATTCCAGCAGTGAAGACGGGCGTTGGTTTTTCCCTTTTCGGGAAGTGTGTGTGTGCGTGCGGTGCTGCGTTGCGTCGGCCGCCAAGCCGGGCACGTGAAGCTTTCGTCGTTCGTCGGATTCAAGACGTCGGTGAGCCTTCGAACTTCGTTTGAACTTTTCCTGGACTTTGGGTCCTGCAGTGGGGACTTTCCTTTTCGGAACTTTCGTCTTCTTTGCACCGGTGAACTAGTTTCCCGGCTGCAGTTTCTGTCGTGAGCGGTGAGTTGTTTCGCGTTGTGTCGCTCGGGATTTGAGTGCTGTCTTGTTTTTTTCGCGGCCCCGCTGCCCGAAGGTTCGTGAGTGTGTTGTTGGAGTAACGCGTGTTTGCATTTCGTTCTGATGGTTTTGTCGTGTTGTCGCCGTGCGCGGCTTTTTATCGCCTAATTAAATTTGTTTTCTTTTAACCCCTGCGTGCGCTCGCCTCTGTTGATTTTCACACCAGACGTGCACCTATCGCTTATCACCAGTCCGACAATAAAATCGCATATGTGTAAACGCTCTGTTTCATAGTCCATGTGTTTTTGTTTTTACGTTGGCGGGCGAATTTGCGGTGTAACAAGTACATACTTGAACCATCCACTTGAAAGACAATTTGTTACTTCCATTCCTCGCTAGGTGGCGCGAGCCGCCGCACCACTCTTGCGGATATTTTTTACCGTACACCCGTTCATGTTTTGCCCTTGCAGTGACCGCACCGAGCGCGTCACACGGCGGGATGCTTCGCGTTCGCCTGGTAGTGGGTCATGTGGTGCACCTACACAGTGGCGTGGCCTGGGGGGCGACTCGGTGCCGTGCGCGCCCCAGACGAATGTGACATAAGGAATTTGTGACCCACAGTGTTGTCGTTTCTGTGTACGAGGAAGGCCCCGACAACTTGCCGTCCCAACCGGTCAGGGTACTTTTTGACAGCCGCAGCTTAGCCGCCTCGGTGGCTCCGAGGCGAGAACGCCGGCCTACGGGTCCCCATGCGGCGGGTTCGAATCCTGGCGGAGGTGCCCGCAATCTGACGGAGGCTTATTTCGGAGAAGGCGCCGTTTAGCCGAGCTTTCAGTTGCACGTCAAAAGATCCCCAGGTGGTCCAAATTAATGCTCAGTCCTCCGCTGGGGCGTGCCAGATGCCCGCCGTTGGTTTAACACGTAAAACCCCAAAATTGGACTTTTTGATAGCCGCGGCTTGGTTAAAGATGGGCTTACATCTCTCGCGGCTATTCACATGTGCTTCTCCCGTTACTGAAAGCTTAGATGTGTGTTATTTTAATCTAATATTAGACAACGCCCTGTCTGCCCAATGTAAGTCTTGCAGCGGGGCAGTGGAATCCAGTATACTACCTTCTCTTCGCATTTGACAAATTTTACTTTGTTTCTTCTCGCATTTTTTTTTCTTGGCTATCTTCTCCATTAACGTTTTGTATCATTTTTGAAAGTTTGTTCTTGCACGGTGAGAATGTGTTGCAATCATTCTACAATTGTGTCTTGATGTGCTAAGAGAACCTGCGAGGGCACGAAACGGTAAGAAATCGCTTGAGTCTTTCAGTTTCGTTTTCACTGTTCCTGTTTGCTAATAGCCTAGATGCCAACATTTTCACACGGTCTGAAGGGTACCCTGCGCTCCCTAGTCGGACAGCTCAGTTTTCTGGGCTGCCCTCTCCATAGTGAAGACATGACTTTAACAGTGATGATGAGATGGCCGACTTAATAATGCCTTGTTTTTACTGTCTTTGAATGCGAGCTTTTAAACGAAATTTAGGTTTTACTTGTTCTCTGCTCGCAGATCCAGCATGTCTCTGTTTATTTGCTTTTTAACTTTAGATTAAGAACTGTAGTCCTTCTTCGTTTCCTGTGTCCTCAGTAAAGTGTAGTCTCAACGAATGCCTCTAAAAATATGATGTTGCGTGTTTTTTGGTTTTTTTTTGTTCTTTCCTAATTTCATTTGTGTGCATTACGAGGCAATCATCTACGAAGCGAAAAACATGTCTCCTTTAAACGCGAAAAAGGGCATGCGATTTTGAAGACTAGATCATCTGGGTTCTTTGAATCAGCATGGAAAATATTTATAAAAACACAACTACCACTCCACAAGAAAGCAGGTGATGTTGGAGAACCTCAAGGGCCTGGTTTTCTCAACTTATATAACCAGCATCTGACACCCCAAACTGCGACAGTTCTCACAAAGGACCGAAGTTCAACCCCGCCCTCGTACTGTCTCGTGTCGACATGGTGGCGCCTATTCATCCAGCGTCAATCATGGTGCCCGGGACCGAGCAGGACCAATTCGTGACCTCAGCAGTGCGCTCAAGTTTTCAAAAAGAGATTTTTGATAAAAAAAACACAAAAACACGGGAGCCACCTTAATGCTTAATGCTAGACAAGGAAGGACACTCAGTAGTGTTGAGCGATAAAACGTATATGAAAGAATCATTAGGAGCGGTGAAGAAACGTTTTTCTAAAAAACGATCGAACCCTTCTTGAGAGCTTAAGGAGAAGGTGTGCAAAGTACTGGAAAAGAACGAATTGCAGACAGTTTGTGCATTTATCACGAAGGAAAAAAATAACCTAGAGTTGTTTTTTCAAAATTATAACACACAAGCCAGAAAAGCCGTACAGGTACCTAGTACCCCAGGTAGGGACGTGGCAAAAGGTGCTAGGTACATTCTTTCAAGCACAAATAAACACTTTGAACGTTTCTTATCCCTTCAGAATCCGAGATTCTAGAGCAGTGGTTCTAAACCATTGATGTTTCGCGGACCCTTTGCGGATATCCGGAGGTGATGGTGACGGGAAGGGAAAGGTATAGGGCAATTATCATAATAATTTCATAAAAACAAAGTGCTTAAATTCTCGCGTTAGCATACACACGAGAAAACTTACCCGAAACTTGGAACATTTCTGATCAATCTAAACAAAATACAGCTTTTATTGCCGGGTTTGACTAATGAGGGTTTCGCGGACCCCTAGAATGCCTTTGCAGACCCCAAAGCTCCGGGAACCCCATTTTAGAGCCACTGCTCTACAGATTGTCTTGAGACCTTGGAGTTAGTTCACCACAAACGGATGGCAATGTTCTCACTCCGCATAAAAAGTTTGTACGTCTCCCTTGACACGAAATCTATGATTGAAAAACTAGAATCTGCGATCATTGAGCAGGGACTTGTAAATTTTTAAAATAACACAAAGATAAGCCTTAGGGTTTTTCTACAGCTATTCAGCTTGTACCTTCCGTCGTTACTCGTAGAGTTTCAAGACAATGCCTACGATCAAACAACCGGGTTGTGCATTGGGCCCGCGGTGGCCCTTGTTCTGAGCGAGCTTTATATGAGCGCCGTGGATGTGACAGACGAATCAGAGATGACTCGCTGGTTGACCTCGGGAGACCTATATATTTTTCAATTCGTAGACGATTACCTAGTAATGCACACAAAGGAAATTTATCAAAAGCGTAACATAATGTTTTCAGACGCATTCCTTGGCCTTACAATTGACTGAGGATACGGAAAACGAAAGTCTACAGTTCCTTAGGCTAAGAATAAAAAGTAAAAAAAAGAGACACGATGGATCTACGAGCAGAGAACAAATAAACGTTTACTTTTGTTTAAAAGCTCGCATTCAAAGACAGTTCAAGAAGAAAATATTAGGTTGGTCATCTCATCCTCACTGATAAAGTCGTGTCCTCACTATGGGGAGGATAACCTAGGGAGCGCAAGGCTCCCTACAGACCTAGAAAAATGGTGACTTCTAGGCTATCAGAAAACAGGAAAAGTGAAAAGGAAACAAAAAGACCGAAGATATTTTTTACCATTCCATACACTCACAGGTTCTCTCCCCACATCAAAAACTGTTGTCTGATGATCGAACACACTTTTTACGTGTAAGAACAAACTTGCAAAAAGTATACAAAAAGTTAATGGAGAAGATAGCCTAGAAAAGAAACGCGAAAAGAAACACAAAGAAACATTTGACAAAAGCGGAGAGAAGGTAGTATACTCGATTCCACTGTACTGTGGCAAGACCAGTGGTAAATTCGGCCTCTCTCCTCTGACATTGATTCAGCAGAGCGCTCCCCCCCCCCCCCTTGCCGCCAGAGCTACTCGGAATCCTTTTCAGCCGATCACAACTGCTGGGTTCAGAGCGCTCTGACATTCTCAGACCTGTCACGGAAGTAAAACTTCTTGGCACTATAATACATTAAAAAATATATTAAACGTCTTGCAGTGCACGGTGGATGATTGAGCAAACTTTACGCTCGGAACGTGATAAAATAACGGTTGTGACGTAAATTAATCTGCGTATTGGTATGTAACAAAAAAAGAAACAAAAACGGTAGTATACGAATTGATTTTTGCAGAACAAAACGAAAGTCAATGTTTGGAAAGAGTTGTCGACTCATCGCGTTTTCGACTGAGAATGCGCTGCAATATGGGTCATGCCTACGGTATAAGTTATAACAGGAAATATAGAATGGTTAAAAAACCAAATTTTTCTCACGGGGGAATGTCGTGCAAGCACGATATAGCACATATCGCCATGTGACACAAATCACAGTTCATTATATTCGGCTCTCTCTTTATTTTAAAACACGAACTTTTCGACGCACTTTTATCAAACCCGAGCATTTCTTGAAGCGACCACAAGACCGATAAAACAGCGGTGAGCTCTGGAGCTGTTTTTTCGGCGGTGATGTTTAGCAGGTTCACCGCCGTGAGGTTAACTACCTGGAATTACTGGGAAAAGTTCCCACGTCGAATTTTCTTGTTACGGTCAAAACGAATGTCGTCTCATCCGTTGTAATCCTCGCACTGTCGAATGCACAAGCGCTTTGTAGAACCAAATATATCCACCGCCGGCATGCCGGACCTCGCACACTACCACAGACCGCTGCCGGCCACCGTCAACAAAACCACGTGATCCCCGTCTAAGTACCGCGTGACGCCTGCGCCGCTCCGCACTCCGACGGCTACAGACGGAGTGCTAGGGAGCGCTGTGAGAGGAAGGTGCGCCCTCGGAAAGAACCAGCCGATCAGGCACCGCACTCTTTCCACCACCAGATTTCATGCAATGTGGAAAGAGCGCCTCGAGAGCGCGCAGAAGGAACCATGCGGTTTTGCCATTACATCTGGCAGACAGGGCGGTGCCTAAACGATAGATTAAAACAACACAACTATAAGCTTTCAGCAACAGAACACCCCTTAAAAGCGCATGTGAATAGCTGAGAGGGATGCGAGCCCATATTTGCAGCTATCAAAAAGCACCCTGGCCGGTAATGACGGGAAGTGGACGATGCCTTCCTCATACAGAGAAGCGACAACAGTGTGAGTCACAAATTCCTTAACTTGAGCAGAAAGGAGGAATAGTTTCTAAAGAAGGAGATAGAGAACCTCGGTCGGGGGAGAGAGGAATGGGCGTGACCTTGAGCTGGCAGGTGCGCTCTCAAGATCACGCGGGCTCTGCACGCCAAAAACAAGAATAAACTTGCTGCGAATTGAACATTTTTCTTGTCTGACGTGCTTTTGTGTGTCCCTTTTGTCCTTTTGCGTTCGCATACCAAGATGTTTAACCAACACGCTCTCCTAATTCTATCGAAGTATGGGATAATGTTATCGAATCACAAACGCATTCTACTCAAACGCACTATTCCTAATAACTCACAAGTGGATCCTATGTGCTTGGTATTTCGACGTCGAAAATTTACTCTAGATTACGCTTCACGACGGAGAATATGTGAATCAAAACAAAACAAAAATAGAAACTTACAACTTGACACAATGCACACTAGTAGAAGAACGATGGCCAGATTTTCCATGACTGTGACTGAAAAAAAGAGATGAAGTACACTGTTCTACCTTCTAGAAACACTGCAAATAATCGCTATAATTCGAATGTGTGAATTCGAAAAATACGTACAGTCGGGGACAAAAGTCCCCAGGACGCGCGAGCTGCGACTGAAACGCATCGGTCTGCCATCTGCCGGCGGGTCGCCTGGTTTCGAGATCACACAAAAGCGCATGCACGTCCTACTGTGCATGCAAACATGTGTGTTTCCCCGCTCTTCTGCGGCGGGTTGCCTTACTCGGAACCGGTCGCGTCGTACCGCCTCGGAGATAGCGCTTACTGACATGGCACCTATAAAACAAGAAGTCACGGCAGCTCAACTGAGCGATAAACTGAACTGGTTATAAAGCAAGGTGCGTTGACACGGCGAAATGTGGCGCAATGCCGCAGGCGGTATCTCCAGTTTCGGAATGTGCAGCAAACGCTCGTCAACCGCACGCGCTATCTCCGAGGCGGTACCACGCGCCCGATTCCGAGTTAGGCACCCCGGCGCAGAAAAGCGGGAAAGCACATATGTTTGCAGGCACAGTAGGACGCGCATGCGGTTTTGTGTGATCTCGAAACCAGGCGACCCGCCGGCAGACGGAAGAGCAATGCGTTTCAGTCGCAGCTCGCGCGTCCTGCGACTTTTATATCCCACTGTACATAATATGTTATCGTATCAGTAAGTGTATAGCCACGTAGTGGTTATATGAAATCACAAGTAATGTATTAACAAGTTATTATTGCTTAAAGCTGCATCTCCAGCAAACTTCACGATATCACAAACTGTCTATCTAGATCTTTTTTCGTTGGTAAATCACCAACGCATTAGAGCCGTGGTGTCTTTGGAAACGTGGGTGAAATCGCGCCTCCAAAAACTACGCATAGCGCGAAAAAAGGTTGATGCAGTAGTGGGTTGTGCAAAATGCTCCATTAATTCAAATGATTAGCGTTAAGCATAATTGGGTAATTAATACATTTCAAATTTCAGTACATCACGTTTTTATTATTTTCTTCATCTGTACGGTATTATGATGAAAAATAACGCGAAACATAAGGACAGAGAGGGGACAACACACAAGTCAGGGCGCTGACTATAAACTTCCTTATTGTTAGGAACTGCGACCAGACGACGATGACGACGGTCGTTCTTTTGGCGCCGAGAGCACGAGCAGCGCCGATCTGAATTCCGACATCACGCAATAAGCACGTCCCTTCTCCTGGCTCCACAGTAGCAGTGTTACATATCGCCACAACGGCGATTCGGTTAGCACTTTGCTACATTGGCGACGACCACGGACAACCACGCAGGAAGCGGTCCCCTGATCGGCGGGCCAGCACCGGTAAGCTGCTGTGCACAGGTAAGCTGCCATGCCGTGCAACGTTCTTCCCTTCGATGATGTCACAGACAGGTGGGAATCGTATCTTATTAGAGTCGAAGCTTAGTTCGAGGGAAATCGGATCACATCTGCTGCTCAGAGGCGAGATCTTCTAGTCTCGGCACAAGGAACGAATGCTCTCTGTGTGTTATCCGCGACTTGCGTACGAGCAAAAGTGTCTGACCTCAGCTATGACGAGACTGTCAAGCACGAGGATAGTTAGTTCACATCTAAGCCAAATGAGATAGCGGAGAGCTTTCGTTTCTACAACCGTCGATAGGAAGGTAATGAGACAGTTTACTATTTCCTGGTGGACTTACGTCGAATTACGGACAATTGCAATGTTGGGTTGCTGCCCGACCGCATGTTGCATGACCGCCTTGTTTGTGGGCTGCACAACGACAAGCTGCGACACACATTTTTGGCACGCCGGGACCTGACGGTGGATTCGACAGTGGGAATGGAAGTTGCTATAGAGTTGGCCACGAAAGACGCCACGCCGATGGTGAAGCCAGAGGGAGGTCTACAGAAGGTGACATTGAGAGGAAGCCGAGCTTCTCAAATCCAAGCTCGAAGCAAGGTTCAAGGGAAGATGAGAAGATCAAATCTCTAAAACCGTTGTGGTAGAGCCTGACACCTACCCAGTGACAACGGGTTTCGGAAAAAGACATGTTTTGGCTGTGGCAAGGTTGGACATGTTGCACAGCGCTGTACTTTACGTAAGACAACATCGACCGCAGAGGCCAACGCCTTTTCTGGAACAGTCTAATCACGTCGGCGGTATTGATATAATTTTTCCGTGACCGCATCAAGAGGGCACGATCTACTTGATTGCGCCAGTTCAGCGGCTGTTCATGTTGGGCGGTGATGAACTGCTCATGGAACTGGACACAGGCTTCCTGGGGCCCTAAGCCGGACACTTGGCGGAAAAGTTGGCGAGAAATTCGGCGGCTCTGATTGGCCGGCGCCAAGGTCAAGTGCGGCGTTGGCCAATCGCGGCCGCCAGATTTCTCGCCGTCGTTTTCGCCAAGCGTCCAGCTTAGGGCCCCTGGTCTGCGTCATTCCGAAAAGAGTATACGAAGATCAAAAAGCAAGCTGGCTTCGTCTGCAACACACCGCATTAAGCTTGTCGTGCCAAGTCGGCAAAGTTTCCTTCATCGGGAAGTTGAGTTTGAAGGTTCGTTACGAAAGACTTAAAGTGAACGCGGAGCTAACAAATTTCGAATGCAACGGACCAAGTCTGGTTGGCCGCGACGTTATTCGAGCCTTCGGCCTTCTTCCAGCTCAACTGTTGTCTTTGGAGTCCGAACGTGGAAACTTGGATGAGGTCTCGGCACAATACCAATAACTATTTCAACCAGGATTGGGCATAATCGAACGACCGGATGCACACTTGCTCATGAACCCTGGAGCCACACCCAAAATCTAGAAGGCCAGACCTGTGGTGTACGAGCTTCAACAGAGTGTGACCGAAGAAATGAACCGCCTGGTGAATAACAGTGCCCTCTCGCCTGTTTCCCATTCTAACTGGGCAACTCCAGTCGTACCAGTCGTAAAGATAAACGGCTCCATCAGTCTTTGCGGTGATTTTAAGCTCACCGCAAACAATGCATGTCAGACGGAGGAGATATCCTTTCCCACTGATCGATGACATAATCGCTTCGCTGAATGGTTGTGACTGCTTCAACACGCTGGCCCATCGGGAAGCTTACAACCTATTTCTCCTAAATGAGGAGTCCAGGAGTCTGACAGTATTGAACACGCACAAAAGGTTGTTCTGTTACAACCATCTACCATTTTGCTTGGCGTCAGCCCCTTTCATTTTCCAGAGGAGAATGTAAACCCTGCTATAATTCATATGAGGAGTACAAGTGTTGCTTGATGATGTACTGGTCGGGGAGAAGAACGGGGACGGCGGTGAAAGACTTCGTCAAGTCTTGCAGGTGCTCCGCAATAACGGAGTCACCCTGAACAGGGAGAAGTGTTGCTTCCGAAAAGCAGAAGTGGTCTTCCTGGGATACAGGATTGACAGTAAGGGGTTACATACAACTGGGAAGAGCCTGAAGGCGCTCCAGAATGCGCGAGCACCAACGAACGTCAGCGAGTTACGCTCGTTTCTGGGCCCCATAACCTACTATAATCGGTTTGTGTCCAAAATGGCAGCGCTGTTGTCCCCCTGCCCCCCGTACCCCCCACCTCTCCCCGCCCCGTATGCTCTATTACAAAAGGGACCCATATGGTACTGGGGTCAAAATGAGGGCTGGGCCTTTCACCGAGCAAAAGCAGCACTGATTGAGTCACAACATGTCACTTCTACCCTACAAAGCTTTTGGTTCTTGAATGTGACGCTTCACCACGGGGAATTGGAACTGTCCTTTCTCATCGTTCTGGAGGCGACGTGCTACTTGTTGGATTTCGTTCCCTGACATTGTAAAAAGCGGACAAAAACTACTTCAAACTAGAACGCGGGGCCTTGGCATTGGTGTTCACTGTCGCGAAGTTTAGAGACTATTTGTTGGGAAGGAATTTCACCCTGGTGATTGACCACAAGCCCTTGGTGGGACTCTTTCACCACGACGAAGCCGTGGTCCATCATCTTCATTGGATACACCTACAGTATCGTGTACCGTGTCGGGACAAGTAACGCCACTGCCGACGCCATGAGTAGACTTACCCTCCATGTAGATCCAAACGAACTGGAAGAGGAGCTTTTAGAAATAATTACGTCTTTGGAAGAGTTTGACAGCGGTATGGTGACAGCGAAGCAGATGGCACAGATGACTGCGGAAGATAAGGTGCTGCGTGATGTCATCAGCTATACTCAGCGCAGATGGCAGATGGCCGCGGAAGCAATCGGTAGAACAAGAAGGGTTTTGAGTTTGACCTTTCTGGAGCTTTCGGGGCAACACAGCTCTGAGCCAGACCATTTGGTTTGGCCAAAAGGGTGTCTGGAATCCAGCCGCTTCACATGTAGAAATATAAAAAATTAGATCAGAAGAATTTCTTGTACGTTGTACGCAGCGCGAAATCTGAGTTGAAGAAGCCCTGAGTCCCTTGAACGTCTTCTAGTAGATTGCTTGTTTCACTAGATCCGGCTGCGCCCCGATATATTAGAGACTCCACTCATCGAATTACCCGGAGGCGGACCCAGGCGTACATCACAGTTTCCAAATTTCTAGTCCTTCAATATAAACAAGACTCCACAGGACAAACGGTTCGAAGGCCTTCCTGCACCTTGTTTGATATATAGCACTTTCAACCACGCACTTTTTGTCTCGCACGAAGTCTGCTCTGGACTTGGAGCCCTGATATTTGATCTGCGAGAGAAACGGATCGATTCCGGGAAAAGCGACGGTGGCTGGCCAGGTCCGTGCTGGAGAAGTCTCCATAAGAAGTGTGTGTGTGTGTGTGTGTGTGTGTGTGTGTGTGTGTGTGTGTGTGTGTGTGTGTGTGTGTGTGTGTGTGTGTGTGTGTGTGTGTGTGTGTGTGTGTGTGTGTGTGTGTGTGTGTGTGCGTGTGCGCGTGTGTGTGTGTGTGTGTGTGTGTGTGTGTGTGTGTGTGTGGCTGGCCTCATCGAGCTCCCCACTAGCCCACCGTGGAATTCACCGGTACCACCCCTTCGGACAATGCAACAGAAGAGGCCGTAACTCCCGAACATTTGCAGATTAGACACTCCTTCCACCGACTAGCTGCTCAGTATTGCAATCTGGTTGATAGTATTTCAGAATTTTTGGAGATGAGGTTTCAATTTTCTAGTCATTGTTTTTCTTCTGTGTATTCGCTAGGTATTTTTGCATTTTGCCGCCCGCGCACCGGCAGGGTGAGGTGCTAAGGCTATTCATTGCCACTTTTTGGTACTTGTGAAACCCATTATACTATTTCTGTTTCTATGTAAATCACCGATTTAATTAAACTCCCGTGATTTTATAACGCGTGTTACGTCCTCTTAATTGGCAAGACCTCACCGTGGTGTAAGCCGGTAGACTGATCAGCAGTTCTATCTTTATTTTCTGTTTAGAGTGAACCACGAACCTGTGCGCGTGCGACGGCTTACGGCATTAGGTGGCGGCGCTGGATGATTCACACCAAGAGAGCTCTAGTTGAAAATAAACATCTGCAGGTTTTTGCACTTTATGACCCTCCTTGAATTTTCAAAAAAAATATTTTCCCAGATCGATAACTCTCTTGCACCCCTTGACCCAGTCACAGATTATGAATTTTCTGATTGCGGATGAGCCGTCGCAAGATACCCTGTTGGAGCGACTTGAGTAGCGCCCGCGCGCAGACTTGGCTGTTGCCTTCGACGCTGAACTGCTTACGCTGCCTAAATCCCTTCGAACTCAACCTTGATTTTCGCACATTCCCCATTGTTTTTCGAGATGTAAGCTGTTATCGTTCCGCCATACACACGCCCCCCATCGGTCGGGGCAGAAGCTTCCGCAGTGTTGCTTGTTCCAAGCGATGCCCATATACGAATCAAATCATTTTGTCAGCCAGGTACTAATATTAGAGTACTAACTTTAAATGGTAGCACAATGAACATCTAACCAGCCAAGTATAACACCCTAATATGGATCGGACGCGCCGCAAATTTCAGATTTCATTGGCAATATCAGCCACATCAGCGATGAAACCAAGTTTACGTGCTATTTTAGAGTGATTCGTGGCTCTTGGGCATCAATATGACCAAGTACGGTTACTATGGTATGCGTCGCTCGTGTACCACTAGTCGTTAAGACAGAAACACCCCAGCGGTAATTGATGCGACCACGACCTGGTTACATATTTATTAATTTTTTGTTTTTAAACAAAATAATGCAACATGTCTTTGCAGGTTTGTAATTACCGGTCATCAAGACGCCACCGGGTAAAATTAAAAAAAAATCGAGAATTATTACAATAATTTTAATTGCCGTATAAAAATTTAAAAAAATTTGACTTTTTCGATTTTGACGAAATTTCCGGGCGCAATGCAGAAAACACTTTCAACAGTAGAACGCTAATTATTTTGTTAAAAGTTCACAAAGCATGAAACACTCGACACAAAAAGTTTCAGTTTTAGAATATAAATTTAAAGAGACTTTCAAATTCGCAAAAAAACGGCTTCTTATGTTAGATTTGCTCCAGAAGCCAAGTTCGACATTTTATTTCGCTAGAAATGAATGCTCAAATAAGCTAACTTTAACTAATTTTGTCAGTAGCGTATGCGTGTATTAAACGTAAAAAAATTTGACTGTGTAGAAAGCTGCACTCTTTATTTGTCCAGCCTTCAAATTTGCGTCAGCGCAGTTGGGAGAATCGTTTTTTCTACCTTCTCTCCAATGCCATTTTTCTTACGAATACAAGGAAGTATCTTGCAAAAGTAAGGTCTGTCCTTTTGTGTAGACAGGTTTCGCTACCTCACATAAAAATATGACTGAAAACAAAAAAATAGGCATGACACCACCATGACCGTCCTTAGCTGAACACACTCCTTTATTGATTTATGAAACACGCGTTCGTTTTTCACCACACTCAATATAAAAATAATGACTTCTGTATGTTTATAAAACAGGAAGTCAGTCTGCCTTACTAGGCGCATAGTGCCTCAGCTGTCGATGAGCAATTTAGCAAGTGCAGTACAACCGCTAGCCTGGGGTCTTTAACGTGCACCACGCAGTAGTGATACACGACCGCACGCCGGTACGATGCTCATCCAAATCGAAACGGGCAGGGCGGGTATTGAACCCAGCATACCTGGTCTCACAGCGCGAGCTTTCGCTCCACGTGCTCCGAGCAGAAGCGGCGAAAATCCCGTCCCAAACAAAAAGTTTAATGTGTGTGAACTTGTGCCAACTTGTGCCTGGTGTTATTTGTGCTAATTCTGGGTCAAATGGACACCTATCCCAGTGCACTGCCAGATTGCCCGGAGGAAGCTGTTTTACTGACCCTGCATGTTATCGTGCTTGTTTGATATCTTGTTATCAGCTGCCCGTGGAATGTTTTGGCGGAGTGCCGAAAACAGCTCGCGTCGATATGAAGCGGTACCAATGGCGCGAAACCGCGACGTGATCCACTAACAGCTATCGCGTTCTAGGCGAAGCGTTTGGCGATTTTTAAGTCGTATTTCGCTTTACTAGTATTAGCCTACACACCCTCAGAACATAGAGCTTTCTGAGGAGAGATATCGCAGATTATATTGTCCCGGATGGAAACGGATAGACAAGCGTAAAGCTAAAGATAAAGGTTAAATCGGCGAGCTTGTGCGAGAAGCAAAAGAAAAAGACGAGCCACAGGAAAGCAGCCGCGAGCGTCGACGACGGCAGCAGCGAGCTACGATGTGTCGGCCTCATAACTGGCTACCGCGAGAAAGTGAGTCGTATTCGGGAGAAGTGGGCCGACAAGGTAATCGTCAAATTATCAACTACACTCAGCATCTTCAATATTGTACCCAGAATGTTCATAGGTACATTCATACGTTGCTTCCCTAATTTTCTTGTTGGACTGAAAAGAAAAAAAAAAGTGTAACACACGCTTATCGTTTCCGTTTATCGTTCTTCTGTACACTTTTGTACTAAAAAATATTGCTGGATTACTTTTTAACAATCAGCCTACTTCCGTGAACATCAGCACACACTTGGAGGATTGAGTGACTAAAGAAATTGAGAATAATAAAAAGGAACCTACCTTTACCTAAATTTATAATTTTTACTGCAATTGAAATATACGAAACACATCAGCGTAAAAGCTTCATTTTCGAACAAAACAATACATTCATTGTCTTAACTGAAAATCCATTATCTTGTGCCCATGGGTCTTACCTTAGCAGAGTAACGTTAACAGCATTTACAAGTTGATATTAAACTTCGAGAAGCGAAAACACGCTTGTGTCATAAAACTTAAGTTACAAATTTAGCAATGGCTTTTCGATTCGCAACATCGTTCATGCATAGGCTGAAAACTAGAGGACCTCGGATACTTTCCTGCAGAAGACATGGCATGATGCGCTTCTTATTTCATGAATGTCCAGTAATGTTAACAGAGTAGAAGCAGTGACTCAAATATAATGTAAAGGAGCAATAAACTTTGCTTACAAAAACATTCGTAATGATGTTTACATAGCAAAATAGTATGGATGACCAAAAGCTCTTTTTCATATATTTATTTATTTATTTTAAGATACTCTTGGCCCGTGGGCCATTACAGGAAGATATAACTAGACGTAGAATACACAATAATTATATCTCACGTTAACATAAATGTAAACACTTATTTCAAGGCAAGTCTGATGCGTCGCAGTTTGAAAACTAAAGAGGCACATACAAAGGAGAAACACTTTTTGAAGGCATGTCCTAGTGTTTTTTCACTTTTATAAAATGAACGAGCACGCCAACTATTAACTACCATTATGTTCTCGAAGCTTTTTCCAATATGTAGTCTTCTTCAACTAAGAAAATTAAACTAATTTATGGCGTTTCCCAGAAAAAAAAAATGAGAATGTAGCAGTCAACTATTCCCATTTCGAAACGTATGTGTCCGTAATATATGCTCCAGGATTTAAAAAAACAGAGAATTAGTAAGCAATTACTAAAACTCTGCTTTTTTCATATTTAAGACGGGTCTTGGAGATGTGTCTTTGTCATTTGTTCCCCTCTCCAGGCATTATCGTTATTCTTGTCCAGCTCGCTTGCACCTTTGCATTAATTGTATTATTATCATTCTTTCGCTACCTGGATTTTCTTAGTAAACAACCCAAACAAAAGATAAATATAGAAAATATAGGTTACGGAGGTGAAATGATATCAAGAACGTGTTTTACTGGGCGTATTTGTAGATCATCACAGAGGCAATTCAGACTTCCTTTTTTTTGCGTACCGTACCTCATAACTTGTAGCGGTGCTTAAGAAATACAAAACTGCTATTGCTGCTGCCCGTAATCTTGCACGCTTAAGTGTCACCGTTTGTAGTAAGTTAATTTAAAATTATTCACTAGAGGCGCTCAATAAAGAAAGTTCGCTCAAACTTACACCGCCTCGTTTAATGTTATTAAGGTGCCGACGGTTTGAGCTGTAATATAAAACTGACGGAAGTTTTTTTCCTGGAACAAGTCTGTAAAATGCTTAGGTTCCTTAAAAACCGTGTAATGGAATTGGACTTCAGTTTTCTGTGGCAGTCCTGTTAACTGAGAGCGATGTGCTTTACATGAGAGTAGAACACACGCACGAATCCTTACCTCCGTTCGAAACTGCGGCCAGGCAAGCAGAGGTCTTCGACGACGATTTGGTGTTCCCGAGCAATAATCCTTCTTTAAATAGAACATTCCGGCAAGAACCACGATGGCTCTAGCCAATCAGGTTACTCAGAGAGAACTCATTAGGCAGCTGTTCGAAAATGTGGCGCAAGGCTTCAACACGCCTGCGACGTCGAAGCGGCTGTTCTGTTGCCAAGGGAAAAAAAATCTCTGGCAGTGTTTTATATCTCCATTCTCGCAAATGAAGCGTGCGATGAACAAACCTTGATAATGGAGAGTTTTAACATTGCGTAAAGGAGGAAAAGCGTTAGTGTTGCGTCTCCACATTGCGCATGCGCGTTGTCACCATGCATCAATCCAAGATGCACTTTGGGTTTCGTGCAAGCGCAGTGTGGAACACGCAATGCCAACGCAAAGAAACACTGCTTCTGTTTGCTCGCATAAGTTACACTAAAACACACTCCTGGACGCGAATGTGATAGGACACCTCCGCGTCGTATTTATTTTCTCAATGAAAAATATACTATTCCTCGCTTCTACTGCCTTAACCACGAGCGAACGAAAGAGTAGATATACTTCCTAAATAAATAAATAGCAGCATCGCCTGGTGTTCCGGTAATTTAAAATAAATCTAGTGATAGCAGCAAAGTCTAGCAAATATAACCATGTGAAACACGACACGTTTCAGCATAGCGCTCCGTAAATGTGACTGCCTTTGGTCATGGGCCGGGCTTGGGCGAGCCTGGAGTTTCCACTGAAAAATATTAGTTTTTTTTAGTCCGGGCTCGTCTGGGACAAAGGTGCGTCGCCCGAACTCGCACTTTGTAAGACGTTAGGAAGATACCGACTCATTCATTTATTTGGCTTAAAAACAATAAGTAAAGAAAGCGGAGCAGCAGGAGGGAGACATGGCCCATCCGCTCGAAAAGGACAACATGGCTGACATTGCACCTTCTCTTATTTTGCGAACGTTGTAAAAATTCGCACCTGCGTGTGCATGGAGGTGCTAGTGTTTGTGAGCTGCCCTTCTAAGTCTTTATTTGAGTTTCATTCCTACTCAAATTTTTAAGTAATTTTGAACATAGCAATCGAGTGAGATTGCCGGAAGCCACTCTTAACTGTTTTTTCCTGTGGAAACTCACTGTCTGCTTTTGACTCGTTCAATCCTTCAGTTTATTATTTATGTTTGTAGTTGTTTGCCTCTACGTAGATATAGATTTGACAGATTGGAATAAAACTATGACGTTCGAACACGATGAATTGTGCTGTTACCAATCGTCATATGAAGAACGGGTATATGACAATGGGCATGAGATCTTAAAAGTGCGGAGCTGTACTTTTTGATTACTTGGAGTAAGATTCGGTTGAAGGTGAGACTGGCGGCTTAGCAGGCAGCACTCGCGTAGCGTGTTCTAGTTTTTTCTTAAGCCTGTTCTTAAACAGCCAATAACTTTTTTGACCCGTTCTCGGGTTCACAATGGGGCAATATTTAATTGAAAACGTCGCACCAACATATAATTGAAAATGAGGTCTCGCGGCATCTGAAAGTGCATGTCCTTAGTTCTCGTTCATCCACCAGTCGATGTCAACTAGCGTATGGCACCAAAACAACTTGAGATATGTAAACTAAGCGCGGGTTATTAATGGCTTCAAACGTGAAATAGCAAACGATCGCAACTTCAGCCTGCTTCTGATCACACTTCGCCGTGTCGTTCGGCTGGTAGCAGTCGATAAACGCTCGTCCGATCTGTGAGCAGACAATGTACGGCGTTTTCTCGGTTTATCTCCGTCTGCAAATGATGCTTCGTAGCAGGCGAATCGCGTTCTTCGCCCGCGTTAGGAGACAAACACTCGAAAGATGCCTTCGCGTACTCCGTGAGAAGCAAATCATGTCTCGCTCTTGCCCTTGCGGTAACCGAAATCAGACTCCTAGGACACCCACACCGCTTTTTTATCGATTCAGCCGGTGTTCATTTTTTCGACATAATAGTGGGTCTTAGCATCGTATACGAGCGAACGAAAAGCACTGTGCGGTTTGAGTTGCCGTTGCGTATTCCACTCTGAGCGTGTGTTGAGCCCAAACTGCGGTGGTGATTTGGCGCATGGCGACGACGCGCATAGGCAGCGTGGAGCAGACAACACCGACGCAAACGCACAGCACTTGCGCTTGCTCTTATACGGAATACTAAAACTCTTCATGTATTAAACGTATCCTCTTAGTTCCCAGTGTTCTCACACCGTGTAACATACAAAGCAAAGACAAAGGCTTACGTCACGGCCAGTCCTTTGCGCTGGGCTGTTCGGCCGGGTTCGGTGTGCGACGGGTATAACGTGCAAGTTGTATTTGCGCTAAGCCAGACTACTTAACAGTAACGGGCCGAGCCGGACGCTGCTCTCACGTAGTCTCACCTGCATCGATATCATGTATTGCACATGCATCAATTTGCCTCCCTATTTGAGAAGAAAACATTTCAGTTCTGCGGTCGAAACCTTAGTTTGTCGACCACACTGTTTATATAACCTTGATTTGTCTAGATCAAGGGTCTCTAAACCCTGGCTCTCGGGTTAAACTCGGACCGCAGAGCTCTTCCATCGGCCCTTGGCCGACTGCGGTCCTTCCAATGAAGTCCGGCCCGCGGCCCGCCTCCAGCAAGCCCGCTGCTACCGGCGCAAATATAAGCACGCGTAGAAAAACGAAGCCGCAAAGCGCACCAATCGCATTTACGAAGATAGCAGAAAGAACGAAATAAATCTGCTGTCGTGAGTACAGTCCTCTCATATTAATCAGGGGACATTTGCATCACCAGCATTACTATTCTAGACCCTTTTTATATCGGGGTAACCACGCAAATTAAAATTTCCTTGAATTCACTTGTATCTTGTGCTTGGTGTTCTGCGACGTACATTTTGCGTATTGCCAGCATTGGTTCTATAATTTCTTTAGTTTTTTTGCCCCGTGTAAACATGCCAAGTTTTCTATGAGCTTTGTTTATACCTAGTGAGCTTTCTGGGTCCCAACCAGATTTTCACTATCAAGAAACAACGCAAAAAGCACAAAAACGAGCAGAAGAAGTGGGCGGAATGAGCGCTGGTTGACAACTGAATTTTATTGAAGAAACGCTAGAAATCAGCCACAGCATCCAGAATAAAAAAAGGATAAAAAAACGTATTACCAGCAATATAAAAGCCGCAAGGCAACACGCGGGAATGACAAGCTAAAAGACAACGGAGAAGCACATTTACCTACAGTCACTGAAAACTCAGGAACTCGATTTTTTTTAAATGCAGATTGGCAAACGTTTGGATGAAGCAGCTAACTGTACCTGCTTTGATTATTTCAAAAGCCCCAGGCAATTCGCGCTTCGCTCTTCTACTCCTCTTTAGGAGGGTGTGTTTGTGCGTGTGCGTGCGTGCTTGCGTGCGTGCGTGCTTGCGTGCGTGCGTGCGTGCGTGTGTGTGTTGTGTGTGTGCGTGTGCGTTGCCTCCCGATATAGTCATAAACAAACTCACCTGCATCGCCACTTTAATACAGAGTGTAGAACTGAAATATTAGGAAGTTTTAGAATAGGGGACCCCAACGATTTGGGGCCCCCAACAGCTTGGGGCGTCGCATTGCGCATGCGCAGAACCGTAGACGCTCTTAACGTTTTGGGTTTAAGTTATGCGCGTACGCTATTTAAAGAAAAAATGGCCGAACGAGTCGAAGCCGATCCAAGGCTAGAAGAAAATGGCGGAAGTAAGGCTCCCGCGAGCGTTCGCTTCTCGATTGACGACGACATTTATATGCTACGCGAAGTGTACGCCGCTAACCCATTGCAGGATTCCAGGAACCAGACCTCAATTGCCGCAAGGGTCTCCGAAGCAATCGGAAGAAATTTCTCGACGCGGGCCATCCGCGACCGGGTCGACCTGCGGCTGGCACAGTTTGCGTACGATGATCGCACGAATAAAAAAAAGTAAGTACGCCTTCTATCGGGTTCATTCACGAACCTCGTTACCCAACTACGGTCCTGAAAGTGCGTGCTTCACAGGCTGTCAGCCAACGGGGTTTCAACGTTACGTGATACTATCGCAGGTCCGGCACTGAGAAAAAAATACAACGAAGAGTGTCAACTTCTTCAAGATGACAGTGATTTTGCGAAAGATTTTTGATCCAAGATCAGAGAGTGGCTACAAAAAAGCGACCTGTTCCCGTCCACTGGCGCGGGCCGGAGCTGCAGCTGAGAGGTGCAACGCGTCTGCGGCCAGGGATGCAGCGGCGGCCGTCTGCACGGTTGGCCAAGACAGTCTTCAGACGCCCCCGAAGACGTGCAGCCCATGTGAGCACCCTATTTAGCTCCAAGGCCACTTTTGACGTACACAGCCCGTTTCTGTTCGGGCAAACACTGCGGCCACGCTTTTTATTTTATTATCCGCTTGCAATCATTCCGAGGATGCTAAGTTTCAGCGCCGAAATTGGTGCCCCAAATGGGACCTTCTCAGCACATGAGTAAGTTTCATAACAGTTTTTATTTGTAAAAGAAAGACAGAAGAAACCGGCGATGCCTTGTTGGTGCTAACTGTGTCACGGTGTGTACCTTTTGCGATGCAGTAGCGTATTGATGTGGAGTGAAAACTGGCATGTGACAAGCGAAAAATGTCGCTGACGCAAATTTCGTTACAATATAATATAGTGAACTTATGTATAAATACTCTGAAGTCAAAGCTAAGTGACTGCATCAGGCATTAATGGGAAATTGATGGGTGCTCGTTTTATTGCGTCTTAGCACCATCGTACGTACTGCGTTTTGTGGTCACTATTCAAGTGCGTGGAATGTGCAAAACGTGTCTATAAATTAGCTGCAGAGTTTCCGTTATCCTTGAACTCTAAAAATGTAGACCTTTAGTGCTATTTTCAGGGGTTATTTCTCATGATACGCTAAAAGTCTTGTATCTTCCAAGGCTGGAGGGAACAACAACGGCGGTATCGCAGGCTCTGCAGCAAATCTACAACGTAGAGCAACTAACAGATGACCTGGGGCCTGCAGAAGGCAACATCGAGAACGGCGGCAGTGTTCGGAACACCATGCACAGCGGCAGCGAGCCAGATCAACGCGTCAAACGCAGCCAAAGAGCCCCCAGTGCCTCGCTACGGGCAGCTCCCTAACTGAAGCAGAGAATCTGCTGCTCAACAAGGAAGGCGAGGTAAGTTCTGAATTGCATAAACTATGTACCTTTATGGAAGTCACAATTTATTTCGTCTTCCTTGTGAGGGGACAAGGTATGATGACTGACGTAACGGTCTTGTATTTTCTGTTATTCGCAGGTCCTACTCAAAGGAAGGCGCCAGATAGCAACCTGGCATTTTTCCAGAGGCGGCTCCAGCATGAAATCAGCTGGTAAGAAAGAGAAAGGAAACTAAGCCGCGCAGGCTTCGCCTTAAGGAAATGCGTCTGCAGCTCGAAAAGAAAAGATTGAAGCAATAGATCAGGGAGTGGCAGGCAGAGTGTGAGGTCCAGGCAGAAGAAATGCGTTTGACGCCCGAAGATATTGCTGAATGGCAACAGCAGCGTGAGCGGGAGCTCCAAGGACGGGCAGAAGAAAGACGCATATTTTTGGCCCAACCAGTGATAAGGTCAATCATCGCAGTGGCAAAGTGAATAACTCATTGTTGTATCCTTACCCAGGGCAAAGAAAACACAGCCGAGTAAAGGGACAGACAGTGCGCACATTTTCGGGGCGGTTTATTCAGGAAACCCTACGAGTCCATATACAGATCATATAATAATCAATATCTACATGGTAAAATCAGGCTCGTCGCAGGTATTCATCCAAGGATGGTGGCCGCAACACGAAAACCATTGCTACCTGGCTAACACACAGGCGCGTGTGGCAGTTTGTTAGGATTGTCGCCAGCCGATACATTTGTGGCACATTTTTGTAGCAGGAGCTTCTGATTCTTCTTAAAGTCCACAAACAAAAATAACGAAAGCGTTTTGCCAATTTCCCATTCGACGGCCTTGCGCACTGTACTCATGATACTATTACATTCCTGCTGATGCGCAGTTAAATATGCACCAGCATATGGCCGCATCAGCAAAGGCCGCAGCGCATATGCGGGGTCCTCATATATATGGTGAACGTGGAGCCCTGCAGCAGCCGCTCCAGCTTGTCGTACAGGCCTCTTTCTCTCAACATGTTTGTAAAATAGTTGACGCTTGTGAGCACCGAGCTATCTCATGTGCCGAAACCATTTCTGTAATCTACTGGTCGGTACAGGTAGAAATGCAACTACCATGCTCTGCTTCAGTTAGCAATACTTTTCACTGCTCAGTTACGTGTGTGTGGCTACATAGCTAGTCTGGCACTATATATTCATTGTCTATATGGCAACGGCGACGTAGACATGACAGCACCATAACATGATCTTGCCGCTACATGACCTGTCACCTGTGGAATATTATATGCGAGAAGAATTTTGGGATATAAATAGAATAGGTCCTGGTTAAAAAATATGATTGTAAGTTTTCGTTCCCAAATCAACCACTCTGGTAATAGCTTTCGTGCTGCTTCCGCCATAGGATGGACTAAAATCAAGCTACGCCTTGTAGGTGTAGCTCGCTTTTAGTCCAACCTGTAGCTTGTTTTTAGTTCACCCGGTTCGGGTTCGGGTTCGCGGCTTTCGGTTTGATTCCAAATCAACTCCGGAAATCAAAATAAATGGTTCAAATTGGCTTAACCCGTTTTGAACCGCTATATATTTATCATACTTTCCGTCTTTTTTTGGCAATATGCATTACTTCCGCAACGAAACAAGTGGCTTTTATCGTTTGTACAATTCACTTCTATTTTTTGAAGTAAGAAACACAAGGAAATTTGCATGTTTCTACTTAAACGCATGTGTCTAAAAATTAGGTTATAATAAACATTTCGTCTGTATAAAAGAGAATTCTTAATTGTTTATCCAAGTAGAACGTTTTACCTGAATCAAAGAACTGTTAGTGAGGATAGTCATCCAAAAATATCGCTGCTTGCTGCACCTTACTTTCACAGTCTTTAAAGTTAAATCGTGATTGAACAATAAAAGGGGCGAGTGCAACGATTTTCAGACTTTGGCCAATTAACTGCGGAGATTAATCTGCGTCACCTATTGCAAGAAAAACAAAAAAATCGTATGTTCTCGAGAGCGCTGGTTTTCATTAAAAAAATGAAACAAATCGAAGGTCAAAATGCCTCTCCACTTTCCGCGTCGACTTTCGAGCAGAGATGGCAGTAATGACATTACTGTAATGAAATTACAGTAATTAAATTACCCTTTGGAGTAATGAGTAATGTAATGAATTACTTCTCTAGGCTAGTAATTTAGTAATGTAATGAATTACTTTCAGGCAGTAATTTCGAGAAAATTACTCATTACTTTTGAAATTACTTTTGTCCCAAATCAGAAAGTTCGTTTGTAAGATTTAGAAGAGAAGATAAAATTTATTTTGAATGGTAGAATGTTGTGAAAAAGCATCAGAGGAAATAAACGACGGCCACCTGAGCGCAAAGCCTTGTATTAAGAGCCGGAAAGACGTACAAAGGAGGGCTGGAATATCGAAGAAGAAAAGCTTACGTGTAGACCTCGCTGGAAGGCAACGGTTTACGAACTCCAGGCACGACAGATTCACGGCGTCGCGTCATCACGACGATTCTATACTTCGTTCATCCCTAAGCTGACAGTGCGGTGGGAGCTGCAAGCTAACCAGAACCAATCAAACACCTTCATTTAATCACCTGTCTCGTCATTTTCTCTGCGCGTGGGTCTGAACGAGAGCGTGGTTACGTGGCGAACGATAGACGTGTGACTGCTCCAACAAACACGTAGCTTCCACCGTTCATCCCTAAGCTGACAGTGCGTCAGCTAAGGGATGAACGGCTCATAGGCTACAAGGCGACGGGAACATTACTAGTGAGTTAAACATAAGTTAAAACCTGAGAGGACAGTACAAACAGCTCCCCAGCCTTGTACTTTCGTCAAGCAAGGTCAAACCGTAAGCTTCGACCATTTTGAACAAAAAATAACCAGAATAAATAGTTAATTCCAAATGCCTTGTCAAAGCCCGAGGACGTTTCGTGCGTCCTCGAGCATAGCAGGTGCCGCTCGCGGTATGCCTTGCTGCCTTCCCTTGGGAAGTTTATATGGGAATAAGCCTACATGCAGATATAGCCCCCGTTTGTTGGGAAAGTACACAATTTAGGAAGCTCGCGCGATTCATCAACTGGCGACGCTTCTGCTTAGCAATTATCCAGGCTCTTTGTGTGACAATGCGCAAAAACTAGGGCTCTTCGGGTGTTTGGGGAAAATGCTTCTTGAAAGGAATGACAGATAATAGGTCAACTATATAGTTTTCTTGGGAGAACAGAATTAGATTGCGTCCGAGGCGGAAGGGAAACGTTTCACGTGACGTCTCCTGGTAAGAATGAGCTGCCATTGCCCGACTTAACAAACTGACACGGACTGCAACTTCTAGATCATGAAGAGGGAAGCATATCACCCTTTTAGTAAGAACCTTCACCGTTGAATGAACAGCGAAACCGGTGAGTCGTCTGTCTTTCTGAGTCACATCTGAAGAAGCTATTCATCATGTTTAACACTTATGCCGTGTGCGCCAGCAAAACCACTGTTCAGTATGGTTCACTTTGAGGCACATAAGGTTGTTGCGGTGTAAACAGTAAGATCTGAGTTTTGTTACATATAGACCAACTCAGCTCTTTGACGTCACGTCACTGCGGTGGCGCTGCTGTCCGCATTGCGCATGCGCAGCGCCTCGCTTCTCCCGGATCTGGTTCCTGCACACGCGCTGTGCGGGCAAACGAGGGCTTGTTTTGTAAACACTGTGTTGGTGTATACAGTAAATAAAATGAGCACGAATTACTGCCTCAAGGTATTCAAAAGTAATGTCAAAGTAATTTCATTACTTTTACAAAGTAATTGTAATGTAATGTCATTACCTTTAGTCTGCGGTAATTTGTAATGTAATTTAATTACATATTTGCAGTTTCCAGAAAAGTAATTAGTAATGTAATTTAATTACTTTTTGAAAGTAATTTTGCCATCTCTGCTTTCGAGTGACGTACTCTGGGGATTCACGTGGTTTTCTCCTTGGGTCCTCTATTCAGAGACCCCAGCCGCTTCCTCCGCGATTGTCGACTTTCAAAGGATTAGCATCGTCGAAGGTCGCGGCGAGCGATCGACACAAAGGACGGTTTGCCACGGGGCTGAAGGCGAGTGTAGCAGCGGAGGGGGACAGGTTTTGTTGACTTCCGCGTATCCCCCAGAGACGCTGTCATTTTAGTTCCCGTAACCGCCACAGGCGGCTGGAGATCGGCAAATAATTCGTTTTTTGTTTGTGATTACGCAGCAGAATAGCAGTTTTTCGGAGAAAGATGGCGCGTTTTCGGTCACTTGGGCTTGCAGAAACAGTGTAAAATATGCGAGCTGCCAATCCTTTCAAGATTAAAATCGTTGCAGTGCCCCTTTAGCATAAAGTATTTAGGTATTACGGTACATAAAAGTATGGAATGCCCACTTCGTCAGGATATGTATTGTAAAATATATTTCACAAAATATACATCACGCTATTTACTCAAGCTGAAATTCAGCTTTCTAAATGCATCAAAACTCTTGGATAAGTCTGTTCAGTCAATTTGTTTTATAAAAACGCTCAGCGTCAATCCCGGCACATGTTTTTCTAACGAACATTGTTTACATTCAGCCATGATGTAGGCGACAACCATGCAAAAAAGAATCAATCTAATATGCACATGCCTTCGGACTCAGGTCGAAGCTGGTCTGAAACTACGCATGAACAAGTGGAATTGTTTTTTCTACAAAAACAAATTGGCCGAGCCTGGCTGAGGTAAAGTTCGGTCCTTGACAAGATACCGGTTAATTCAATTGCAAATAGACAACGCTGTTGCTGATTGATTTTTTTCTTTGTATAGAACAAGGTAGCAATTGACGCTCTATCTGACATAGCGGCTGTTGAGTGGCCTTTTTAGATCTGAGTGTATGACCAAGAGATCATCATAGTTTCACCGCACTTCCCTGTGTATTTTCTTTTCGACTAGCCCACGGACACGTAAAGTTGCTGTTCATGACATGAAAAAAAGCAACAGGCTTCTATATTTGAAATTTACTTTATATATACAGGAACACGTATTTGTTTATTAACTTCCAAATAAAAAAAATGTATTTAAGGCTCTCGAAATCACTGGTAAACCTGCCTACACGAGATAAAAGGGATCGGTGGCCGAGCGGGCTAGCGCACACCAGCTCGGAGCACGTGGAGCGGAAGCTTGCGCTGCAGAACCCAGGGATCCTGGGTTCAATCCCCAACCCTGCCCGTTTCGATCTGGATGAGCATCGTACCGGCGTGCGGTCGTGTATCACTACTGCGTGGTGCACGTTAAAGACCCCAGGCTAGTGGTTGTACTGCACTGGCTAAATTTCTCATCTACAGCTGCGAGACTCGTCGCCCGTTGAGGCAGACCAAGTTCTACGCTGTATAAACATACACAAAACCCAATATTTTTTACACGAGATAAGAACACCAGTAAAGATATGCAGAACATTGTTAGTAATGGGGACTGCAGTCACTTACAATGTACACATTTAACAACAAGATAGGCTCTTTTTTGACGCTGTTAAATCTGCGGCTAGTAAAGAAATCAATATTTAACTTCCCCGAAATTTGACTGTACGAAGTTCGCATCACTGCTTGAGGCCTACACGGGAGGACGCTACTTGAAAATAAATGAAATAAATGTTAGGGCGGAAACGAGCTGGTACATATTAAACATGATTAAAAAATATGCACTCAAAAGTCTCAATCACAGCTGAAAATTCATTTTCCTGAACCTGGTTAAACCTGGCTATTTAACTAGGTTCTGGAAAATAAAATTTCAGCTGTGTTTGAGACTTTTGAGTGTGTGTGTCATTACCTCGTCTCGAGGTTTTCGAGTCATGTATGAAAATAAGGCAGCTTTGAGCCGGTCTCCTGTAACCGCGTTTTTCTTTGTTTTCTGTTCGGCACTGTGAAACACCGGGTCACAGGCGACGTAAAGATGAACCATGTGCTCGCATGATAAATTCGAAGGCAAATACACAGTGTATTATTATTTGGAAAAAAATTCAATATGCGATGTTTCAGTGAAAGAAAATAACATGAATATGCAATAATATCCTTAATACAGATCCCACTTGGGCATCAGCATGAGCTTGAAACTTCGCGAAATACTGCCATCGGGAGGCTCACGTTACATTCAGTTTTACGTGTACCTGTATCTGGGCCCTCACCTTACAGCTCTGTGCTTCATTAGTCATGCGTTATGAAATTTTCTTAGTCACATTACCCGCGAGACTGCTCTATACTGGAAAACTCCATAACTTGGACGGTTAAGGTCGTCTCCTTGGCCGATATCCTGCGAATACTTTATTTCATTGGGAAATTAAACTGTTTCTACTATAAATGGCTTGCTCGTGATGTCGTCGGTTTATGCTGGTGGTCATTGCCAATTTTCTTGCTGAGAAAAACGAAGCTGGTGGTAGGAAATGCATTCGGCAGGAGGTACGCGATCGCGGCAAGGCCACAAAATTGGTAGCTGATGTGAAGTCAGTGCAAGCCATGCATTTGAGAGATCAAATTATTCTTGCTTTGTGCGGCGTTGTGAAGAACGGCGCAAAAGTGCTGCAGCATAAAAACGCGCTTTCTGGCGCCAGTGCTTGTACAAAGTAGTTTGCGGAACCACGCTCTCTGGTCTTTTTGTGCAGCGTTTCCTAATACAATTTACAACATGTATTTTCCACCACAAAAACAAAACCACGCATCGCCGAACGCTCATCCTCTGCCCAAATGTAGCCCTAGCGGTACGAAACTAACCGTAATAAAAAATTGGCGGACGCTTAAGCTTCGCTTTTAAGAGTGGGACGCAGTAGCTTTATTGGTCTCCGTTCGCAAAACTTTCTCATTTAAACCCGCGCTCGTTCCTAAGCCCCGCAGGTTTCTGTGCGTGATCTAAACGGTACCGTCACGTGTCACGTCACGTCACATGACGTCGCGTGTGATGTCATGAGCCTATCGACCTGCAAAATTCAGCGGAAATCTTTTCGCCAAATTCGGCGGGAAAAATTTTTCGCTGAATTTGCCGGGAAAGTTTCCGCTAAACTTGGCGGGAAAAGATTTTGCTAAATATGGCGGGAAAAGTTTCTGCTAAATTTGGCGGGAAAACTTTTCGCTAAACTTGGCGGGACAACTTTTCGTTATATTTGGCGGGAAAATGTTCCGCAAAATTTAGCAGAAAGTTTTCCCGCCAAATTTAGCGTGTGAATAATGCATAACGTCACACGTGACGTTATGCGTGGCTGCTTGCGTGGCATTATGGGACTTTTTGGTCCCACCGACGCCGGATTTTCTGCGACACGAGCTCCTAAACGCAGTCGCGTTAAAAGTTACGTTATTTTCTGAAAATTTCACTGTGAAAATGCGGTTTGTTCTCGGTAACTGGCGCCATTCAACTTCATTTACTTGAAGGCTTCGTCGGCCCCTTTTTCTCCATTAAAAATTTCAAAATACCGCATAACTTTTGAATGAGGAGCAGTTAGTTCTGAAATATCGGCATCTAGTCCGGACCGCTAACGCTACATTTCGGCGTGAGGATGAGCGTTTGGTAATGAGTCCTTTATTGTTACGGTAAAGCATACCCTGTATTTTTTAGGTTTCTTTTTCTTGGGGGGAGGGGGGAGGTGTAGAGAAGGGGAGGGGAAGAACACTTAACTCAGTATGTTTCTGAAACTACCGCCCTTCTTTTTGTGGCCGTCCTCTATACATTGGGCAATTATTTTTGCTGTCACCCAAAGATTCGGAAGTTTAAGCAAAATACGAAGGTGGTCGAAGCTGGCGGGAAGAAATTGAGAGCAAACCTCCCATGAGAATCGGAGCGCCATACAGCGTCTCACCAATGTGCTTAGCTTCTTAGATTTTGAAGTATCCTAGTGAAACGTCGGCTGTTCCTTTGAGGGCACCAGGATTTCTCTTTCCGTGTACAACCCGCACCAGCCCCTTGTATAGGCTGGTGAGTTTTACTTAGCGTTCGGTACGGTTAAATAATCACATTTAGCCATTTCGATACCTCTATACTTCGCGACAGCATTCTAGCGCTTCAGAAGTAAAGGAAGCATGCAAGTCCCTCGTTGCTATGTACATGTTAAAGCGGCCGTGCAACGATCTTTGCTCTTCCAGTACATATTCCGCTTGGAACTAGTTCTTGACCTTGATAACTTGCGGAAAAAGCCGCAGCTTTTTTCTCCCTCAAATGGCAGTCACAGGGTAAAAACAAGTGTTCCTCCTGCACTCGCAAATCGCACAAGCGGCCACGTGCTCTTGTTCCGGTTGTATACCGCCCATGTCCATCATAGCCACGCTCAGGGAATGGCAAAGCATACGGCACGGGCTGAGCTTCAGAAATCGTTGTTAGAGTTCGTCTGTTCGCATCTTTGATTGAACACGACCCACTACTCGAATGTTGGCCGATGCTATGATTGTCATGAGCCCCAGTCGAGATTTTGGGCACAAAACAATCGAGTGCGTCCTGGTACACCATTCCACACGCTGCAATCTATGATTTCCGTGACGTTACGGTCTCAACAACGCCACGGGATCTAGTAACGTTGGCTGTAATGGCTTAGTGTAAAGTGATGACATCACGTAACGCTACGCGACGACTTGACGCCGTGATGTCACGTGACCACATGAGCCATGACGTCACATAATTAATTGGAGTGCTAATACAAACCCGCTATGAAATTCCACCGTTTCTCATTCATTGCACTTCTGTGTATACGATGTTTAAATAGGTAGAAAAAAACTGTATCAATTGTTCTTAAAAACTCAAATATACATATTGAGTTCGTGGTATTTAACAAAAAATATATATAGGCTGAACTGTTTTGAGCCTGTGACCGTTAAATATTTTCCTGGTTCACTTCTGGTTCAGCTCCAACACGCCGGCGACGATTTCGGTTATGTTCGGTGCCAGTTCAACAAAAGAAAAACGGTTCGGTTCCGGTTTTCGGTTTGGACCACGTTCGACATTCTGGTCCCAATCATAAGGAATGTCATAATTAGCTAAATATAAATATTGATTTTTAAAGTAGAGGATATTATTGGTCCACCTTTAAGTATTTATTTTTAAATTTTTACTCTAAATCTTTTTGAATTTATTTACTTAACTAGAATTATTTATTAGGTGTTCCTCGTTTATATTTGTTTTGTTGTCTTTTTTGGCCATCGAGACAGCGACAGATGCCAGATCCGGCCCCTTAGGCAAAATGTTGCGGGACCTTTCGTCTTGAATTTAGATGATAGTTCAAAGTAAGATACTTTGTAGGCAGTTGAAAGTTGCAAAAATTGGACCTACTGACTATTTAATCATCAGTCGTTAATATCTGAGTTTAGCTTTCGTGTGAGAACGCGTTGAATCTTCAGTTTGTTTATTTAGGTCAGTACTGAAAAACGCTCGGGGTTTAACCAAAAGCGCAGATGCGCTAAGGGCATAATTTTTACCAAAGTCACTTCAAGCATAAAACCGTGGAATAGAAAAAAATATAAAATTGCTGGAAACGCTTTTAGACTTCCCTATTGCAACATATGGCTTTGGCTGTGGCAGATCTCGTTATCCGAGTTATAACGTGGTATGCTTTAAGTTGGAAGTACAAGTGGTTTCGGCAGCTGTTACGTTAGCAGAATGAATTTGCAAGCGGACTGTTCTTTCATCATATGGGGAAATAAAACGATATTTCAGAAATTCGCCATCTTTTACGCAGTCTTTTTGCTACATTTATGCAGACCCTTGTTCGTTTTGTCAGAGCCAGCCTATAAAATGTTATGCGATAAGCCAGTACACGTTGGACGCGTATGACGAAATCCATTTCGCGTTGCAAGTCTGGCAATAAAACTTTATAGTTTTTTTCACAAAATACACCTTTCCGTTGACTCTCTCGCTCTGGGTATTAAACAACAGATTTAATATCGATTTATTTAAGTACTTAAAACTATTAAAGACCCCCGGGGTTAGAAGTATCCACTGCGTTGACTAATGTCCTTCTCATGCCGTACAAATCATTCTAATTTTTTTCCTCGGTTACCTTTGAAGAATAGAACCGGCTTCCGCAAGAGGTTGCTATTTGTGAGAGCTGTAGAATTTTACTAATAGAATTGTATCTCAATATGTTCTATTTTTTTCTTGTTGAACCAGTCGTTGTTTATCATCTACCCATATTGAATGTACGAGCTTCACCGTGATATGCTTTTATTTTCTTCTCTACCGGTATGAGCATTGCCATTTTACCAGATGTCTGTATATATTATATCCAAAAATGATTTTTTTGCCTTTCCCACGCATGGTTCAGTTTTCAACAAAGAGCCAGCAGTATGTCTGAAAAAAAATCAAAACGTGAAAACACCTGCATCAATCCTGTTCGGATACGGCTCTTAAATAATTTTGCAGTCAGAGTACTGGTAGAATGACGGAAAGAGCGAAAGGCGAGTTTTTTGTAGACTGCTTCATTTCCGTTCCTTGCAGCCAAATATATTCACTCTGGTACCTTTTACAGTTTCAATGAATTAAATATAATTTTTAATGTGATTGTTGCAGAACTGTAGGTTTATGCGAGACAATAACCAGGTTTTGGAAGAATCTAAATATTGCATCCAGAGGATAATTTTTGAGGTTTGGTTAGTTTGCTTCCACATGAAAGTCGTAAGCGTTCAACTTTTTATTGTAGATTATAAAACTTCTTTGAATGTTGATTGTGAATTATTCAAGATATAGTTTAAATACGTGCTCCAAGTATATTTAAAGCGGTACCAAAGGAAACCGGAATTTAGTTTGTCAAGAGGCTGTATAAATGTTTACACATCTAAATTTCAAGGAAATTCAAAGTCCTCTCCGACTGCTGTAATCCGACTTGTCGAGACGTTTCTTTTTTTGAATAAAATCTATTTAAACTCCTAGATTTTGGTGCCTTATAGTGCTTCTACCGCTTTGTGTTTAAACTCTTCCATATCGACAAAATATCTAGCTTTTAACTTCTTTTCATCTGAGAGAGCCAAAAGCATAATCATATGGGCCGAGGCCGGGTATGTAGGGAGTGTGGGGCACGGGAATCATGCCGTTTTTGGTCAAAAGCTGATAAACACTAGCGCGTTGTGGGCAGGTGCTTTGTCATGGTGAGCGAAACCGTCGTGACATAACTCGGCAGCTTATTTTGCCCACACAGCACTGAGTGTTTAGCAGCTTTTGACTGAAAACGGTATGGCCCACGTGCCCCGCCTTATCTACTCACTCGACCTCGCGCTCGGTGATTTTCGTATTAAAGCGTATAAACAAGTTATCAAAATTAAAGTCTACAGATGTAGAAGAGGTGAAACAAAAAGCGGCGAAGCGCTGAAAAGAATCAAACTCGACGAGTTTAAATACTATCACAAGATGTATGTTGCACCAGATGGGGAGCACAAAAAACTGAGGTGACAAAGAGTTTAATGTGTAAAAACAAATACTGATTTCGTAAAATTATTCTTTTTATTTCGTTTGTGCGTTGCCCTCCTGAATCTGTATCAGACTTTCATTTGTACCACGCTTTTGATGTGATTATGAACATAGCTACCCAGTGAGATAGTCGGTATAATTACTCTCAAGTGTTTCTGTGTTTCTTTTTTCTGTGGAGACTTATTTTCTTGTTCTGGCTCGTTCAGTCCTTCAGTTCTTTCTGTTTCTAGTGGTTTGCCTCTGCATAAATATAAATTTGACAGATTGAAATAAATCTATACCGTTCCGACGCGATGAATTGCACTGTTACCAATCGTGAAATGAAGAACGGCCGTATGACAAAAAGAGGAGGGGGGAGGGTCGTAAGAGTGAGGAGCTGTACTACGTTTTTGATTACTTGGAGTAAGATTCGGTTGTCGGTGAGAGTGCCGTCTTGGCAGGCAGTAGCTGGTCTTTTCCTTTGTGTGGACAATGAAGCGACTTGTTGGCATTTGCGAAAGTGCAACC